>JAAGNO010004403.1:0-54668 GCA_033439905.1 Ceryle rudis | reverse complement strand
GATTCGCAGTGGCAGGGCACGAGAGGCACAGAGAAAGGGAGATTCCGGAAGACGACACTAGACTAAAGCATTTTCTGAGAGAGCTAGGACGAGACGTTTGCCCGGCCCGTGGATGCGATGGGTGCACCCAAGGCTCGCCCGCCCGGCCTCCCCCGCCCGACCCTTACTCGGAGCTTGCGGACAACGAGGTGGCACACGAGCCGCTCTCGCTGCTGCCGCCGCCGCCGATGCCCGCAGGCTCAGTGCCTTCTCCCCTCGACGGCTCCATCCCCTCAGCAACTCCGCTCCCAACGTCCCCCCCGGACGCCATGACCCTCGCACTCCGCCGCGCCGGGCGGACACGTGACCCGCGCTCTGCCCTTCCCATTGGCGGGCCGGGCCCGGCGCCATGGAGACGGCGGAGAAGCCTGAAGGGGCGTCCTACTCAGCGTTGCCGCCGCGCGCACGGGACCTTAACGGTCGCGTCGCCGCCGCTGCTGCGCCAGCCGGCTTAAGAGCACCAGGCTTCGGTAACCCCTAATTAACGGCACTCACCCCTGCCCGCCTCGGGAGGAGGTAAATTGTAGTTTGAGTTCAGTATCTGGCAAGAAAGGCCGGCTCGCTTGTCTTCCTTGGCTGGCAATAATTACAAACATTTCAACGTGCCCAACCTCTCAGTTTACGTTCTCAAAACAAGCAGCTGAGTCTCGCTAGTGCCTTGAAAGTCTTTCACTAGGTCAATCTGGAACACATAATGGAGAACAGACTATTTATTTAGTGGTCTGATACCAAAGTCTCAGCAACAGTCCCATAAAAGAGACTATTAATGAAACTCATAGTCCTGGGGCAAGCCTCAAAGCATTGCTTATAATCAAAACCTGATTTGAAGAAAGAAATGTGAGGTAAATAGTATTTTTTTGTCAAGTTAAATGGCTAGCAGGGGAGTACTTCCATGCTTTACGTGATGCTCCATTACAATTATTTAAAGACTCACGAGAAACTAAGGCAATTTCTCTTTAGGATGGTCAAGAGAGAGCAGTTAGGTTAGGGAGGAGAGGCAAGGATGCAAGACAGACGCAAATAAGCTAGATAATTTGGCACCTTAAAGCAGTTAATGCAGTCTACAAATGCAAAATCACGCACAGTCGATAGAAAAAGCCCAACCAAACAACAGAACCCAACAACCTACTCAGTTTTCAGGACTTAAATTGCTCACATCCATGAAAAACAAGACTCATGGCAGCCCTGCAGACAACTTGCTGTGTAGCTATGTCAGTAAACCCATCAGGACACACATGGTGAAGGAGGAAAGGAATGGAAAATAATTGTTGGAACATTTTTAATGCATTGGATTTAATCTCTGCTCAGTGGGACATTTGCACAGCTTCAGCAGTGAAGTTTTACAGTGCTGGAGCAATATGCAGGAGTCACAGAATTCTGGGATGAAATTCCTGTGCTGTTTTAGGGAAGTGTCCCTTAGTAAATGTGATTTCAAGTGAATTGACAGGAATGTTTTGGACTCCTCTCCATGTGATTAAAGCTTCAACTGGAGTATGTAGAGATACCTGTATTAAATTGTGCAGCCATTCTGAAGTACTGGTACAAGACCTGGTTTTACAGCTAAGGCATTGTTCTGTGGATTTTAAGACTACAAACCCATGCAAAGGAGGAGACAGAAACACTCCCTACATAAAGGAAGAAAAAAAAAAAAAAAAAAAGAAGCCAGGAAAAAAAAACCAACCCCAAACTTGTTCTAATATGGTTTCATTCAATTTAGGACAGGATATGGTAGAAGATTTAAAGTGTTTTTTTTCTATCTGAGCAGGCAACAACCACTTCACACCAAGTATATAAAACACGCGTGGTAGACAGTTCTTTAAAAAAAACCCAAACAAAACCCCAGATCTTTGGTTGTTTCCAATTGTCAGAATGCAAAATATGCACCAACTTTAATTCTCTTTATCGCTTTTAAAAGAACAGGTGGAAAAAATATTTTAAAAGTACTCCACATCCCAAACAGTTTACTTTGTGAAAACAAAATTGTCTGCAAAACCAGCATTTCCCACAGAGCCTAATGAGTTATGATTTCCTAAGAGGAATACTGCAGGAGTTTAAGTTTTAATAGAGGTAGATGAGATACGCTGTCCCACCCTCCCTAATTCTGCTTATATTTGCAAGCACTTTCAATGCAATGAACAGCCCACAGAAGTGTTTCTGTGGAGAAGCGATAGTCTATGCCAGATGGTCCTGTGTTAGTTATGTTAAATTTCACCGAGTTCAAGAGTTTGTTAATTGTTTCCAGTTGTTCTGCTCAGTAAGTGAGAAATACAGGCTCTCTAAAAAGGAGGCGGCAGTCTTACACTACTTGCTCTTTTATAGGGCTAAGCATATTGGAAAGGAAAGGATGATGGAAGATTTTGGTCCACTTAGGTAGCTGGGGTCACCTCAGCATTTTTTGTGAAATGAACGCGCTATTTTTGCTGCTGTGGGAACAATTAAAGATTGCAAGACGTATCTTACACAGCAGGATTTTATTTTAGGAAAGACAGATTCTCCCACACGGTCTCTCTTGAGAGGAAAGCTTCTAATTTCTTATGCATAAATATTAGGAAGACTTGAAATAATTTGTCTTCTGGCAGATCCTTTACACTTAGTCCAAGTCGTTGGGACGATGCTTCTCACTAAGGAACCCATAAGCCTTCTAGGCTAGGTGGTTGTTATTAACAGGCAGATGGTAAAAGTTTGACACAGGGCATCGCTGGCATCAATACAACTGCTCACCTGTACTAGACAGCTGGTTAATAAGCGTTTAAAAGCTGATAAATAAAAAGCACTCTGTTTTGCCTTGGGTCGTTCTGATTAGCTGTTCCTCAAGGAACTAAATCCATATGTGGAAAAACCTTTCAGAACAAGAGTTCCTTGTTACTTTTTTAGCTTAACTTGCTTCAAAAGTTAATATGCTTTAAAAATCTTGATCCACATTTATATTCAGGAGTAGGTTGTAGTTAAAAGTAGACAGCATATAGGACACACCAAAGAGGTACTAGAGTGATCCTTTCTATAAAGGAGGAAAATAACTAGGACTGCAATGTTGTCTCAGCACAGTCTGAGTAGCGCTCCAAACTGGGAGAATCCTCTAACGCTGGGATCTGCCAGCTTTCAGGCTTTTTTTGTACAACGTATATTGTTGTTTTGTACAACAATATAAACAGGCCACAGGAATACTGCAAGACAAATCTCACTGGGTAGAGTTGGACTATGGCTGGATCTGTCTTTCTTACATGGACTGTATGTATCAACGGCCTTTTAAGTGTCCATTTCTGCTTGTTTCCAAATCAGAGAATATTTCCAGGAAGGCTCGATCAACAACTGGAAAGGCATAACATTATATATTACAGATACAACATGATACATTACAAGCAGATAAAACTAAGAGGAAAATATTTTCATCTTTAAGAGTTCTGTTTCTTGCTGCTAACACCTGCTTTACTCAAACATCTGAAGAAAAGCCAACAGAAAATATCTGGACCAACCAATTTACAGTTGGACTCAACAGTCTTAAGAGTCTTTTCCAACCTAAATGGTTCTATGATTCTAAAGAGTGACATTCCTGACTTATAAAGCTATTGGTTTCCATTGAGTTTTTTATTCCTCTAGTACACAGCATCACCCAAAATGAGACAGAAAGCAAGTTCCTTTATTTAAGATTAATGGTAACAATTTTTTTTTTTATTATTATTTTTTTTTACAACTACCTTGCCAAAGTCTTTCTTTACTTAGAGACAAAAGGCACAGGCTTTACTTAATAAATAAGATTTTTGTGATTACAAGGTTTACATAAAGCTATAGGAGTAAGACTGCAATTACAGTATCTTGTGTTCGCAAGTCTTCTGACATGATCGCATAGAGACCATCCACGGCATGAATTCAGTAGTGATACTGGACTGACATTTTAATTTAGATATTTAACAAGCCTAAATGGAGATTGAAGGCTACCTTTGTGACCAAAGGAATAGAAACTTTATGAGAAAAGACTTCAGTGCTGTTCCTTCTGACTTTTTAAGCTTTCTGTATCAACTTCCCTCTATGCAGCTGGAGCACAGAAAGTATTTTAAAAGAAGAACATAAAACCAGCAGAAGACAGTCATGAAGAATTTAGAGAGACTAGTTCAACCCATCTCCTTCTTTTGGAAGCCCCTCTTACAGAGTTAAGAGTTCCCTCCAGCAAGAAAAGCAGCTGTAATTTCAAAGATTTTTCCTACTGGTTTTACTTCACTCGAAATCTACAGGGATTTTTTTTTTTTAGGCTCACCTGCTACACATAGCAGGCATGTCAAGCATGAAAGAAAACTGTTATTTACACTCAGTCAACATGCAAATATTTCCAGTATGAATAGCACCTTATTACACCAAAGGTTAACTAATACACACACCACCATGGGGCAGCATGGTTTTAATCCAACTTTGAAATGGAACGTTTTCTGTTAAGCCCCTGACAAATACATGCACAGATTTCAGATACCAGAGGATCCCCTGGTAACATATGGGCATTTTTACTCCTTATAAAGCAGCTTCAGAAGTGCAATGCAGGAACAGGCTGATTCTGGTGTGCCCTCCTTGCCACACTCATGTTTCATCCTCTGCATTCACAGGAATAGATTTTAAGTGACTATTCAGTTTGATGTTTTGAACTGGAGAGGAACCGAGTTAATAATTAGTTGTTAGTTTCCATAGCAAGAGCTGTTTGGAGTTGGCACGGAGAAAGCGTATTTTTTTCTTTGCAGCTGGAAATAAAGCAATGTACTTGAGAAAACACGTTAGGAAACGGACACTTCACAGAACAAGTGGAGATGAGCTTCTGGTAGATAACTGCTGAATGGGATGTTATTTTTCTAATAAAGTGTAAGCAGCTCTTGGGCAGACGCAGAGAAAACGGGAGCAAGGGTGGCTTTGAACGTTCGTCATTGGTCTATTGGGCAAAATCGTATTGTCAAGACTTCTTTGTGGGGGGATACTGTGGAGAATTGCACGTTAGGGATGCTGAAGGCTGGGGAAAAAACAGCTTCTTCTCATGCAGCGTGCTTCCTGCACTCGCCTTCAGGAGTGCCCATCTTGGATTTGTGTGCTAGTTAAGGGTTTTTTTTTCCTCCTTCCCTTGAAAAAAGGTTCAAAATTCTTCTGGAATTGATGCAACACAGCTTCTCTCTATCAACCCCGTCTCCTTACACGTGTAAGGAACCCCCAGGTAGCCCCTGGGGTCCAATGCAGTGCTGCAGAGCAACTTTCAAATGTGCCCTAGGGGTGCTCACCTCCCCTGCGGGTCCCCCACTTCTCAAGGAGGAAAGGAAACCCGAGGGCGAGTCGGTACCCCGCGGGCAGCCGCCCCTTCCCCTCCCCTAAGCGGCGGGGCAGCCCCAGCTCCTCCCGTCCCGCTGCCCCCCCGCCCCCGCGGCGGCCAGCACGGCGTCCCCCCTGCCCGCACCCCACCGGCGCCCCGGTAAGGTGCCGGGAGGCAAGGACATGGCCCTTCTCGCTTCCTTCCTCCCCAACAAAACGCTGCCGCGGGGGGCCACTCAAGAGAGCCGGGGGCTCGCCCCTGCCCTGCGGGCCTCGCTGCCGCCCGCCCGCCCAGGGCGCTGCCAGCCGTGGGTACTCGCCGGGCTGTAGGGACCTCCTCCTGTATGGAAGGGCAGGGGCACTTCTCTGGCCGCTGCTCTCTCAGGGGAAACGGTCGGAAACCGAGGGGCGCCAGTGCCTCCAAAGCCTCGGAAGTGAACTCCAGGCGTCCCTCATCCCGCCGCAAAGCCCGCGGCGGGCCGGTGCAGGAGCCGCCTCCCCGTCGCCGCCACTGACCTGTGCAGCAAGACGCTCTGCACCGAGTCCAGGTCCTCCAGGTTCCTGGTGACGGGCCGCGGGATGCTGTACCTGCCCGACCCGAACATCGCGACCGCCCGCGGCCCCTTCATCGCCCGCCCGCTGCCTGCCCCGCAGCACCGGGGACTGCGGGCGGTCGCGGGCAGGTGGGAGCCCTTCAACCCGCCCGCCTCCGCTGCTCCTCCCGCGCGGTCCTAGAGCCTGCCGGCGCCACGCCGCGGGGCAGGGGGGAAGTGCGTCCCGCTCGACCGCGAACAACGGCTTGCGCTGGGGAGAGGGGGCGTGGGGCTGGTCCTAAAAACACGATGATCTGTTGCTCCCGCCCCCGACGGAGGGCTGTCCCAGACCCCTTACCGGCTCTCCAGGGAGGCTGCCTTATGCTGTTGCCCAGCATCGTTTTATCTCAAGAACTAGCAAACCCTGAAAATGCAAGTTTCATATACATGCAGTAAAGTTATTCCTAACCGCAGCTGTAGATTTTTTTCCCAGAGCTGCCTCCCCAGCTCCCCGTTATGGGAGAAAATGTTTTTTCCCCACGTATTTTTCTGTTGGTGAAAATAATGGAAGTGCCTAGTTGATTTTATTTCCTTGAGTTTTAATATGAAAAATTATCAATCAACAAAATCCAATACAGTCTTTTTTTCTTTCTTTCTTTCACGAAACAGTAATTAGAAGTGCTTTCAGGTGATTACTGAATAACAGGACTCTTTACTGGTTTTCCATCTGTGAAATTCTGGCGAGTTATATTGAATGAACAGGGATGTAGATATATAAAAGTGGTGTGACTCAGATCTTCATAATTTTTATTTCTTACCCATGAATTGGCATCATTTATTTTCTCTGCTGCCTTTTACAAAGAGATTAGTTTAAAGTTTAGATTTTTTCAAGATGTGTCATCTCCTCCAGATTTTTTTCTATAGGTGAGTTAGGATCAATAGCTAATAAAGCCTTGCAATGAGTTATTAAAAGCATCAGTTTTAGTTTCTCTCTCATTGTGTCTGAGATAATTACAGCCACACAACAATGAAGTTGTTTTGTAGAAAGACCATTAAGTGGAGGGTCATTAGCATGATACAGAATGGGAAGCCATTGAATATTTTAGCACCCAACTCCATAGGATGTTGGCCACTACATGGAAGAAAAGCTTCAGCTTCATTGAAGACTTTGCCTTGAGTAGACAGTGGCAACAGCTCAGTTTGAAGAGGGTGAATGTAAAAGCACCAAGAGTCTGTGGCAGCAAATCTCATCAAGTATTGTGACTTTGCTATCTAGATGTCATACCATTTTTCCTTTTTAAAATTTTGCATGCTTTCTTTCTTTGATACCAGGTAGAAATTTTAAGAGAAGGGCCATCTCCTCCGAATTCCACTACTGTCAAAGATGTGGGAACTGCCATCATCCCCTGAGGTAAGCAACAGCATCAGTACTACCTAGGATTGTGACCATAAAACCTTTCTCATGATCTTTAGCACCAGGGCTACGGCACTAGGGAAGCTGAAGGTATAGCAGGATTTTGGGTCTAAGTGGCAGTACCTGGAGGAGTTTGGGATGTACAGTACCAGAACAAGTATCAGAACAAGTGTAATGCTTCTGTGGTGGGTACTGAGCAAAGAAATTCTTGCATTACCCAGGTCTTGATTTCAGACACCTGATGGAAATTACATGGTGGCCATGTCCCCATCGGTATGGTAACGAGCCCTGTGAAAGTGGGGAAGAGACAGTGCAGGTCATTTGAAGCCGTGTAGTTACTCTTGGCTACATGCAGAACTGGGGAAAAAAAAAATCAGCAAAGATTAGCTGATGATGTTCAAGGTATCATCGGTTAATTGAAAAGCATTTTGTAATTCCTCTTTGATGTAATCAGATTTCAGCAGCTTAGCATCTGACAGCAGTATGATTAGCAGCCAGAGCTGCTAGCACTGTGTATCTTCCTCAGGCAAATGAGAGGCAAAGGTGCCTACACACACATACTGAGGCTGTAAATTTTAGGCTGGAATTTCATGTAGATCTGGGACTTCAGCACTTTATCTGGATTGTTAGACTCCCATTAGTCCTGTGCAATGTGGTTTTCAGAACAGCATTATGTAACAGCAGCAAAGCAAAAAGCTGCAGATATTTACTTAGCTATTTTTCTTTTTTTTCACACTTTAGTACTATTTTTATGCCCCAAGGGAGCAGAGATGTTTGAATTTGTACACAACAGGGGTGTGTTTTCCCAGTTCGCTTAGGACAACAGAAAACCCACTTCTAGGGCTGGCATTTGATGATAGAAAACAATAAAAAGCCCAAACGTAACCACCAAAATCACACTGCATTGCCAGAAGGCCTTTCCAAGATGTTTGCCAGCTTTTCTTTGTCCCTGGGTTCCTTCTCACGGGAGATCATTTTTCGTGTTTCTTACAACTACTGACCTAATGCTGAACTTTATGATAACATTGTCTTCTACTACTTTTGTACTTTTTGTATGGACTTAAAAGCATTTGTGAATACCTTTACTAGAATTGCTTACAACTCCACAAAACTAGGACATGTAAATATAAATAAAGAGAGCCTCAAAGTCTGCCAAAATGAAAGAAGACGATTCAAGGTTTGTGTAGCTTATGAAATGGCAGATCCAACAGTGCCATGCTGCTGATAAACAGGCAAAATTACTGATTTTAAAATCAAACAGATTGGTTTTCTAGATCTAAATTACAAGTTTTACCACATTTAGTGTGCCTAGGCTCAATGCTTATGGATGATTGTCCTGGTTTTGTTGGGACAGAGTCATAGGACAGCCTTGGTGTGCAAGCTCTTAGCAGGTCTGAGTCACCCAGGAGCTTAAGCTAAGGTCAAAAGCCAGAGCAGCTGAGCTGAGCTGGATACAGGTGTATCCCATCCCATAAATGTCACACTAAGTATAAAGGGGGAAGTTTGCTTTTCCTTTTAACTGAGCTTTATGGATGGAAGTTTCACTGAAATAGTAAGTGCTATTTCATTGTATTTTTCTGCAAGATTTTAGTACAAGTACGGTAGGCTGTAAAACAGGAAGGTTGCTGTTCCATTTGAAGTCTGTTAGCTCTTGTATTTAACTGGCTCCAGAGAATGTGGTATTAGAGTGTATTTCCTGAACTCAATGAAATACATGCAGTGGGAGAAAGATTAAAATGTGGAAGAAAACCATCAGGGATTGGGGAAGGGGGAATCTTAAACAGGTTAAAACCAGAAGACTGACAACGACAAAAAGAATTTTAACAGGCACTCCACTTACAAAATAACTGTAGTATGATTGGGATCCACTTCTGTTTGTGGTACTTTTACTGCTAGTTGAGCTGTTTTGTGAAAGCCCTTCTGCTTTGTTAAAGAACAATTCTGGTGTTTCTAATGTAAAAGAATAAAAAGAAAGTATCGTGATTCTATGGTTATGACAGATCTCTTTCTGAGACTGTAGTGTGTTGGGTTTTTTTTTTTTAAGCAGTTGTTAGCTTCTTGATTATGAAACAGTTTCCTATGCTGACAGGGTCAGAAGCTTTTGAATCATAATCCCCTTTTGGAAAAGACTAAAAGATGTAGTAATCTACTTTTGTTATTTTCCTCTGACCTCCTTGATTTGGCTAGTGTATTTTAGCATGCGTAGAGATTCAAGGCTAACCTGCTTTCAATTGCTGCACAAGATGGAAATCAGGTTATCATTACTTCCTACATGGGATTTGTCACTCCCATTATTAACTGTGCGATGTAAGTACTCTGGGGCTAGCTGAAATCTTTTGGAAGATGCTCCATTCCTTCCACTAAATTTGGAGGGGGAATTATTAAATAATTCTTAATTAGCATCCCCTTCTTGAGGCAATGCATTTCCTAGTCTAATAAATGTCCTGGCGCTAGCCAGCTGTGCGCTGTTACTGGCTGCTGACCTGGGATGGGTTGAGTATGAGGCTTGAATGAAAGTGGCTGACTGTGACTCTGTCTGGATAAGACAAAAGTTATTACAAGATTGTAAGAATTTAATGGAAAATAGGAGTGCTGAGCAGGGAGGATTTGTCTTTTTTTTTCAGTCATTTTCACCTATAACATTCCTTGTCCTGGTGATAAATTTGAAAAAAAAAAAAAAGTTGCCTTTTTTTTTTATTCAATTATATCCCTGTGAGTAAGGGAGACTGTGCCTTATTGTATTCAGTTCCCTAGTTAAGGGTGATGGCAAACAGTTGTTTGAACACAAGGTTACCTTTCTGTCTATTCTAGCCTTCCTTATCTCTCTTATGCTTATGAAACTATCTCTGTAACAGAGGCAGCAGAACAGTCACTGAGAGTGCTTTTCACCATCTGCAATTCACAGTCCAGTTCATTAATTTAAGCCCTCATCTACTACCATTTATTTTGTTGCATAAAGCTATAAACTCTGGCAGCTGAGGTTCAAGTTCACATACCTGTTGCATTAAGCTATGATCACTGAAGGGACCCAGGAATGATGAGCTGGAGACTGTGTTTTCTAATCATCTGAAAACACACAGATTTGATAACCTAAGAAATCTTTTTTCCACCTCTGACTGGGTCATGTGGTTTACCTTTTACTTAGGAGATTGTTTATCTTTGGATGTAGTAGGCAAGCAGGGGCTCTACACTACCATGGGGGATGAAAACCCCTAAAGGAAACTGCTCAGTTAGAACTGGATTGTTCTGTGTTGTATATTGCCTTTTTCTGGTAAGCGAGTTCATTAATGAATGTACTTCTAGTGTCTTAAACTTAATAATGACTGAGAAGTTTAGTAATAAGCAGTGATTTGCATTGGTGGATATAGTTCTTCAGAATCATGATCCATAAAGAATGAATAATTTCTGCCATTCTGGCTACAAACATTCTTCAAGCTCTGCTATGCTGAGTTGAATGATCTGTCCTTCTGAGTGGCATGGCACTGTACAGTGTTTGCTGGTTGCTGTGTCTGCCTTTGGTTTAGCCTTCCTGCAGGGGGAGAGAAAATCCTATTTATTTATCAAACAAATTTCCTGTAATTGTGGGATCTCTTCAAAACCACCCACAAAGGTAATGCTTTTAACAAAGTGGCAAAGTTAGCAATGCCTCCAGAAGTAATACAGTCCAGAATCCATGGACATAAGACTTAGTAATCCATGAGTAAACAATTAGTCCAAGGATTAAGTAGTAAAGTGAAGGACAGCATAGGATAATGTCACCCATTTCTCATCAATTTATTATTTCCCTTTTACGCTGATAACTGACAAGTCTTTGTCATGGGAACAGGGCGGCAACGTATGGCCACTTCATGGTTTTAAAATAATTTGTTGTATTCTTACTACTTTCTCTAGGGCAGTTTTTTGTATGAATAAGAAGTCTAAACCTACTTGAAAAAGCTATCCTAAAAGTTATGGGATTATTGTTATATTGCAAAGACTGATATATTTTGTTAAACCAAAGCTGATAAAGTTCTTGTAAATTTGTCTCTAAATGCAGTTTGTGACCATCTGTTCTTTTGACAAAGATGAGAGCCATAAAAATGGGCATCTTGTTTTATATGACCGTCAGGGGAAACTATATCTGGCAAACATGCTAAAACCCAAGTAAAAATCCTAGAACTTTAACCCCAGATTTATTTTCTAGAATTGATTTGAAGGCCATCTCTCCCTTTTATCCCTACCTTCTGGACTTGTCTGTGGTTCTGGAGGCAGACTTCAGTGTTCAGCCAGCTCACTCCTTCCATCTTTTCTTCCTTCAAGCAGTGAGTAGGCCTGCTTGCCTGTCTCATCCAAGGCAAGCAAGATGATGATGTTGCATTATGGTTCTGTTTGCAAAAATATTACTTGAATATTTGGTCTTGATTTTTTTTTTTGTGGGTTTTTTGCTCTTCTCAAAACCACTTCATTTTCTAAGTCTGACTTTCAGAAATGTGAGAATTTTATTTTGTTTTGAAGAAAATTATTCCTATAATTAATCAGAGTGGTTTCAAAGTAGAATGTGAAAATTCAACTTTGTTGGTGCTAAGAAGGCAGAACCATACTTTTATTGTTTTCAGATCTCATAATTAAAAAATCTAATGGTTAATGATTTGATTTACACTGCATTACCCGCCCCAAATATTCATACATGTCAATCATAGACAAAAAAAGTCAAACTCTTCTGTGTATCTATATTCCTGTAATAACAATGTTGAGACTGTGTTTTAATCTCATTTGACTTGGAAGAAAAGGAAAATTATGGAACAGTGATAGGACAGCTGCTCTGTAACTTAAAAATTTGCAAGCAAATATGCGTACTTCGTACGTGTCATCTCACAACCACTGCTTTTGGATTAAGCTGAATTTTCTGTGTGGGACTCTCAAAAAAGCATATATAACAATTTATACAAGTAGTTTAATCATGAGGTAAATAGACAATAGATTTTTCAAATAATCCTATCAGGTCTGCTGAGAATCCTCTGCTGCTTAAGTTTATAAATCTGTAACACTGAAAGGGATCACAATTGACTTGCAGATTGAGAAAATAGTTACATTTCTCATTCGTTAGCTTTGATCAGAGGTTATTCTTTTAAAATGTAAATACTTTAGTGGCTCAAGCTTTTTAAAATAAAGCAGAATAGCACCACCTGGTGCTGAGCAAGGTTTTAATGGTCAATTCCACTTAGTTTGAGATGATTATACAGATAAACTACTGCCTTTCCCAATCATGATTTAGGGTCAGATTATTAGGGACATAATGTTATCTTTCTGTTATTAGTTGCTTTCTGGCCCTTTCTTCTTATAGGCTTTTTTTTTTTTTTTTTTTTTCTTTCCCAAATCTCTATGTGTTGTTTACCAGGTTTTAGGAACTTTTTCAAAAGTTCATGTAGGTTAAATGGTTCTGGGTATGTGTCAAGTTAAAATCTGATTTCGAGACTTCAGCTTGTGTAGATTTGAGGATGATGAGCTACAGGTAAAAGTGAACTTGACCACTGTCTGTCTTTGTTTCCAACTTTCTGTGCTTCCTCATGTTATTCAGAATTAAAAACATAATTGAGCTTAAGACCTATATCATGAAAGGACTTCAGATGCTGAAACCCTGTTAAAACCAATGGGAAGTGTCTGTGGATGTATCCTGAAACCCTCAGTTTTTAGGTATTCAATATTTATTTCTGAAAAGATTTCAAGATAATGTCTTGGGTTTAAGTCATTTATTTCCTGCTTGATATTTATGCAGTCCTCAGCTGAAGCCCATGAAAAGTATAAGCAAGCCATTGCATGTGTCATCCTAGCAGGAACCCTAAATTCCTGATACAACTTGAAGCTATCTAGAATTATAGCTTAGATTTCAGTCTCCAGCTGTGCTGTCACTTCTAAGGCTTTGTGATTCTGCGGACTACACAAACAATAAAAGGAAACCAATATCTCATTGTTAAAGCTGAAAAAAACCCTGATTCCCCAAAGCTCAGCTGTGTCTTTCCTAAGCTACCTTGCCCTTCAGCAGTAAGTATAGCGACTTGGAAAAAATATTGAGCCTAATTTTGTTCCTGCTGAAACGTTTGAATGCTGAATCTATTGGATGACAAACTTCTGTACAACTTTATGTATTGGCAAAAGAGTTAATTGGTGTTGACTATTACTCACTGGGAAGAGCAGGGAAGAACAAGAAGGTTTATTTCTTCTCAATGTTCTGTTTTTCTGTGTTGCAATTTGCCATTTGTTCCTCCGCTGACTAAAAGCATTATTATGATCACTTTGTCCCATAAGCACCACTTTGTCTGTTGCTGTTCTGATTATGTTACTTTTGAAAGATGACATGTATAATTTTTTGGCAAGTAAGAATTATTTTTGTAAAACCAATACATCGCTAAAATAAACAAGCTAATGATTAGGTAAATGGTCACAAATGATTAGGGAATAGTTTGGGTTTGTCACAACATTGTTTTGGATTTCTTTGCTTTAATTTTGTGTTTGAAATATTAAGAACAAATAAAAATGGTGTGTTTTCAGATTAACGAGGCACCTTTATGTTCAGAAATTGATGACTGGGAAGGTAGTGTAAAGAGATATTAAGGGCATATCCTCATGAGTGTATGAAGCAGGAAGGTACGGGTCTCGGGTACCAAGCCAGAAACCTACTCAATAAACGCAGTACTATACGAGAGAATTGCTTGAGCCTAAATGTGTGATCAAATCAGATTAGCTTGGGCACAGTGCTGTAATGATACCTTACTGCTATGTGTCAGAAGATCAAGGCATTCATAGCTCTAAATGATTATTTCTTAAATAGTTGCTAGCTAGATGATGATATGCTGACATTAATGATGTCTATGATTTCTGTCATTTGGGAGAGAACTCTGTAAATACTTTGTGTCATGTCTTGGCTTGACTGCTTGCTGTGTTCCAGCATCCTTGCTATGTCTCACTGCGTACACAAATCAGGACAATCATGAAGTTGTGTAGGGCTCTCTTAATAACATACCACAGTTCTAGTCAAACTATTGTGCAACTATAGTTTCTTCTGGTCTTTGAAATCTCATCTATTTGTTTGTCTTCCATCTTATCAAGGCACTCTTACTTGCTCAGTTTCTTCCATAGAGCAGATATAGTTGGTCATCTTGATGCAGTGCATAGGATCGCACTGCTGAAAGGAGCCTGTGGCACTGCAGGGGCAGAGCTATTTAATCCTGTGCCCCAAATATCTGGAAAATTCACTCCATAGCTATAGGCAATGTCATAGCTTCTTTATCACTGTGTGACTGTAGATAGGTCACAAAACCTTGCGCTGGCATGTCCTGAATGCATGGGTTTACTAATAGACGGGGTCTTAATATCTGCAAGCGAAGTTGAGAGGCCTGCTATTCACTGTTTTAATTTCAAACACAGGAAACATTCCCCAGCCTGTCTCAGTTGAAGACAGTTTTACGTAATCATCTGTTTGATGATATGGTTGCATTTACAATGGGTTTCTTCTCGGTGTCCACAGAGGGACCTAAAAATCCAACTAATCAACCAGGCTAACAAATTTTTAGTGACTATAAATTTTAATTTGCAAGCAAGAAACACTAGAGGGCGTTGAAAGTTCTGTACACGTACGTCTGGTAACTGCAGTGCTCTGTTTTAACAGCAGTCTTCTCAATGTGATCAGCAAATAGATTACTAACATGATGGAAAAAGCTGTGGAGACCATGTGCTGGCTGAAAAACAAACAACCAACACAACCCTTCGGGCTATTAAACAAGTACAATGATTGTGGTTGTCAGAAAGCACATGCAATACACAGTGCAAACCAGCATAATATAAAGTTGCACATGGATTTCTCTGAAAATGTAAATAAAACAGTATTTGGGGCAGCCATTTCTGAAAATGGAATTGTTTAACTTGGGGCTGGCATCTGGTAGGCTTATGTATTCCTGCTTATCTCTGCTCTGAGAAATAGAGTATTTTTTTCCTGCCTGCATTGTACAAATTCTGTTTAAAATTTGACAAAAATACTGGTAATTTCCCTCGAGTCTCTTAAGTGAGTTCTAAACTGCATGTGTTCTTATAAAAACAGAAGGAAAGAAAAGACAGTGAATATAAATGAAGGGGGGATTTTAGGAGTAGTTTAGAAGCTGTTTGTCAGTGATAGGAATAGAATTTACAAGATGGCTCTCATGTTCCTGAAAAAAATGCAGGCATGTCAGAAACTTCTGCACCCTATAATACAGGTCATTGATATTTCTTTCTCGAAGTAAGTAGCGCAGGAAAAATTCTGAGGATGCAAATAGTTCTTGAGACAGAACTGCACAATCAAGATACAACAGAGGAATGTCTGCCTTTGAGAAAAGTTGCTCCTTATCTGTTTTAAATGTCTGTGTCTGGGTACATCAGACTTCTAAGAGTTTTTGAAGAGTGCAAATACTTTCCCAGTGTTCTAAAGTGGTGCAAGGAAAGGTAGCATGTCCTGCTTCTCTGACTCCTCATGATGTTTGCAAACCTGCACATGGCTATACGCTGTCACAGTCTGGGGTCCAAAATAGTGGCATTTATTGTGATTTTATTTGGATGTAATTCTGTGTTTAATTCAAAAACTACTGAATCTATCCAGCACATGTAGCTACTTAACATCATCTGTCACAACCGAACTGTTCTGAAGGATTTTAGAGGTTTTCAGATCAAGAAAAAGATGTTACTTGGTTTTATGACCGAGTTTTCTTTTGGGAAAACTGGAGGAAATGAAGCATACTTCATACAGAACTAGGGTGCATCCACACAGTGATGTCATTATCAGGAATTTCTCTATGGTGAAACAGAGATGTTAAAAGCCAACTCCAATGAAACTCTTGTCCTATGACTTTATACTCGTCCCAACAAAGGTATATTCCTGTTAGAGAGTGAGGACACATAGTAAATAGGAATCCTATGAAATATTTTCTGCAGGGAGAAAACGAGCAGACACCACTGCTTTTCCAGTGGGGTATCATTGTCTATTGCCACTTTAAAGCTTTTGTGCGAAATCCAATGTAGTAGTATTTGAGCTGCCTATCAAGTAATGGTGACTAAAATCATGCTTTTTAACAAATTATTTGAAGATTGGAGTTGGGTACTATGGCTACAATACAGATGATGCTTTCCAAAAAGTATGTTTTGTAGGGGAAAAGAAAGGGAGAAGATTTTTTTTTTTTTGATCACTGGATTAGTGTTTCAAATTCACTTTCAAAAAATCTGACCAAATTAAAGATAAATGGAATGAAATATGACCACTACTGAGAACAATGGTGGCAAGACTATAGATTTATCTGGTAACAACATGAATAAAGAACAACTTTTAACAAGGGAGAACTTCAAATGGACTTTCTCTAACTTGTCATAAGCTCCAGGGCTTACAAAAATAAGACGCTTTATTGCATTCTTCAAGTTGTCAATAAAAGTTTGTAGGGCTTGAGGTCATACAGAAAGGTTTTGAGAAATGACAGAAAACCTGCAGTGGAAGTTTACAAAATGAAGACCAGAACTCCTGTAGTGTTTCCCCCTGGAGCAGGATTGGATTTGTGTTTGCCAGTACAGGCTTTTGTGAATAGCTTTTATCATGACAAACTGCTGGAGTTGCCACTAGCTATAGTTTTCACCAGAACAATTACACCGTGGGATTTACAAATGTTTTTTGTGGAGGGTCTTGATGCTGTGGATTCTGCTTTTTGCTAGCAGCTGTTATAGGGAATTTAGATGCAGGCAGATGAGCTAAAGCCCAAAGCTGATGAGAGGAAAGTTACTGAATGAGAGGTCTTCAGGAACTAAACAACACTATCTGCACCTTCTGTCCCAGAATGGTTTTTGTCCTTATCTGTAGAGCTCGTTTTCTTTATCAATTAAATATTTTTCTGTTCATAATCAATTGTAGTTAAGAACTTGTGCAGTTTCTCCATGCTTAATTGTTGTTTATTTCAGGTAGTGGTGAATGATAACAGTCTTCTAGCTATGGCCAGTCAGGAAATTATTTTGGCTGCTTCTGGTAATGAAATTGCCACAGTGATTTGTGCCTGAAGATGCAACTTTCACATTCCAAACAACATAAATTTTAATAGCTACTACACAACTGGAAAACAGAAGATAGTGTAGCTGTTATTTAAGGTCTGTTGTGATAGGTTGAGATGTACTGTTAGTCTCTCTGAGTCGCACTCCTGTGGGGTTTCTAGCATGTTACTGGGACAGGTAAGTAAAACAGAACAGGTTGTTGTAGCCAGGATGAAGAATCAGATGCATAACCATAACCTAGCTAAAGGAAGTTAGAGGAAAACATTTTATATTGACTCTTGCTGCTGTCTAACCTGATTGTAACAGGTTTATCTTCACTAGGAAAAGGTATGATGAGGTGAACGTTTAAGTCGGTGTACTTAATGCAGGTCTACTTACATTTTTAGATGATTCAGATAAAGCCTCATTTCTTTCTCAAGAGAATTTAAAGACGGGACCTTTAATGCTGGAATCTGCAATTTATTTGTACATCTTCCATGTGCACAAAATACCACTCTGACTGCCTGATAATATCCAGTAGTTTATTGAGGAAGAAAACCAGGATTCATCAGGAAGCTTTTAAGAAGAGAAAGCCCATCAGCATATTGTCAAACAGGGAAGCAGTATTAAAATTTCATGTAGAAAAGAAAAAAATTTTCCTCTGCTAATTCGGAACATAAGAGACTAACTTAAAACTGTAATATCTGGTACCTGCTGCACAAACCATTTCAACTTACGTTTAGCTAGAGCTGCCTTAAGCACAAGTGGTTCATGTAAAGAAAAATTCAACTGCATTATAGCAGTGCACATACCTTCAATTTGAAACAGCATGCCAAAATAATATCAATGCATTCCAGAAACATCTATAAAAGCAGAACTAATGCTGCTCTGTTTTTATTAATGTGCAGTTCTTTCAAGATGCTTAACAGGCCTTCATGATTATAATAAATCAGTGACAAGGTATGAAATAAGTCATGCTGTAGTTTAGGATTTTGTTTTCTGATTGGTAGCCGATGAAGTCATATTATGAATTTTCTGGAGACTGCTGGAAAGGTAAGGTGTAATCATATTGTTTAGATTATGCACTAGTTTCCATCTTACAGTAAACTATAAAATACCTCTATTTTTTCTGAAGTATTTGAAAGATTTAGAATATTTCTGCTCATATTACATGTGGACAGTGTTTTTAAAAATACTTCTAAAAGTGATTTAATATACACACTTTAAAGCTCACTGATCTTATCAGGTCTGGCTGTGCATACCTTTAGATATTTGTTAAAATTCAGTTTTCTTCTTTATCTCGCTGAATATGAATGCTCAGAACAGAGGAGTAGCTGAAGAGCTATGAAAACAGCAGCTGGTCACTGTGATTAACAAGATGTTCTTAAACTTGGAGAACTGGATTCTCAGCTTTAAGGTCTGCCATGAAGAAAGAAATAAAACTTTGTGATTTTTTTTCGTCGGTTCCATACTAGGCACGCTTTTGGAATGTGTGCAAGTTTTTGAAGAGTAGGTCAGAATCTGCCTAGAAGATAGGGTTTACAGAAGAACTTTTCAGATTTAAGGAATGGTGTGAGAGAGCAAGTTCAGGATGTTCTTTTGCCCTTCCTGAAGAACATAAAATTACTAATGTTACTTTTTAGAATTCCTCTGAGGTGTGGTTGTGCACTTTCATCATTCTGCCGGGCAACAGAGGCAGCTTTTTCAGCTCTGTGAAGGGAGAACACTAAGAATTGCCCTTTATCCTGGTAAGGAATTCTGTAAAGGTTAAGGGGTTTTATTTCTGAAGGGAATCCCAGTTTGATCTCCTCCATAAAAGAGGCCAACAGTAACAGCAGGGTGTTATTGATCAAAGGCTGGAAAATGCATCAATAGCATTTTACCAAGGACTAAAGAAATATTTTGCATAATGCAATTTGAAAATGTATTAGAGCAAACATTTAAAACCAATACTAGTTTCATCAATTTTAAGAAATTATTTTTAATTTTACAGAGTTACACTTAACAACAGCTTATAGTATAGCTAACCTTTAAATATTATTTCTGTATTTGAAAGGGTTTTTTTTATCTGAAATAAAATTCCAGCTTGTGTTTTGCAATCCATAGTCAAGTATTTTGTCAAGTACAGGACTGGAGTAAATTCTCCTTAATCTGCAGATACTGTTGAAAAATGGTCACAGCTAACTGCTTCCCCAGAAATCATGGAAACCTTGCTTGAGTACTGAGCATAGGAGACAGGCCAAGTAATGACTGACTGCAAATTGCTTTGTATATTGTTATTGAACAAGATTTGCCTGCAATTGTTTTACAGTTCATAAGTTAAAGTATATTTTTGCAATACTTCCCCTAAATGACAGTGACAAGTTCCTGATACCCTTTCGCAATACTGTGGGCCATTAATCAAGAATTCAAATAGCAGTTTTCACTGCTGTTGCACTGACTGGTGCTTTCTGAGCAAAAGAAATTATCTGACTGGTAGCAGTGAAGATGGTATCCTCTGGATGAACATAAAACACATGTCTCTTTTGCGTAATTATGTAAAATTATCCTAACCCTCCTCAAGTATTCTAATACTCTCTCACCTCTAGATCATTTTACTTTAGTAAACGAACCTGAAGATACCTCTCTCTTGTCTACTGATAAATTAAAATTTAGACTTTTTTTTTTAACTAAATCCACTTATTCCAAAGGCTCTTCATGCCAGTACATTAGAAAGAAAAATGATAAGCATCCTGGAAGACCATTGTACTTGTTAGTAGTGAAAATGCCTGTGTAATACTTAAGTTACATGCTATCGCCTAATCTCATGTCAATTAATATTTGTTTATGCAGTTGTCAGAAAAAAAGACACTGAACTTGTTTGTACCTCTGTGAAAGCCAAAAGCAACTATTTTATTATCTCAGTGGAAGTGTTTGGAGCACAAGCACAGACCTTGGTAATGAATTATGCCTAGAATACCAAAAGTGATTTGTGCTACATAGGACACTAATAACACTAATTTTGACAGAAGAAAGCAATTGAAATAGTGCTCCCTTGATTTAAGCACCCCACTTGTTATTAAATGGTGTATCTTCACAGTTTGAAGATCTATAAATGAAGTTATAGGAAAAAAAAATATTTGCTTCTGCTCATGAATACCAGGGAATGCTGTCCAGCAGGCCTGTTTCCTATTCTCATGTTCTGGTCATTAATTATGGCTACCGTATCTGGATATGTCACTTTTTCCCACTGGAAATTCTGACCAGCTTAATCTTTTCTTTTCCTCTAACATTTTGCCTGTGAGGCTATGGATACGTTTTATGATGTCCTGCTATTGATTTACACATACTCATAACTTATGAAACATCGCTAACATTTGAGACTTACTTCTCAGGCTTTGACCACTTGCTTGTTTCATATGCACTTTTTCTCTCAGGAAAATCCCAGGCTGTATTCTGTGAGCACTACTTTGCAGAGATTTCAAGACCAGTTCAATACCTTTGTCTTGTGCTCCCTGAGAAGCTATCTGAGATGCAAAAATATTTACAGTGCCTTTCCTATTTGGAGTCTCTGTATTTTACTGTCTGTCCCTCTGTAAATCAAGCTGCACCTACTTTTCTCCCTTTTCTTCCTCACTTTTTCTTTCTTATTTTTTTTTTAAAGTTAACTGATACACAGTTTCTTATTCTGTTTCACTGTTCAGCAGTACTACCATCTTTGAAATCCTTCCTCAAGATGCCCTTCTGATGCTAC
This sequence comes from Ceryle rudis, assembly GCA_033439905.1. Classification (NCBI taxonomy): domain Eukaryota; kingdom Metazoa; phylum Chordata; class Aves; order Coraciiformes; family Cerylidae; genus Ceryle; species Ceryle rudis. Next base: position 33,658 of record JAAGNO010004403.1, on the reverse strand, counting down.
CTGCCTATTAGACAAACAAAAATGGATATATTAGAAATGTGTGAGATTATTATTTGGTCAGACAAATATATTTATTTTTGAACTACTGAGTTGTGGACACTTTTTAAACTCTGACAACACATGTGATTCTTTCTTCTCCCTCTTTTCCCCTGTTCTTCAGTAATTTCAGTGCATCCTTTTGAACTGGGTCCATATGCTAGGGTGAATTAAAAGACACATGCTTAGCTTTGTATGTTCTATTTCTGCTGACTTAGTACATGTCTCAGTGTGGGCTCTAATTCTTTACAAAAACAGAACACCAGAAATAGGAAATTGCGAAAAATTTTAGTACATTAACTTTGAGTTTATGAAATCTAGTGCAATTGTGGTTTGATTTCCAAATTGGACAAAATGTGTGGTTTATCTTACTCTTATAGATGGTTTTATTGAAGACAGTACAGTTCACAAATAACTATGCAGTTGATAGCATTTAGTGGCCTATAATTAAAAAAATAGGTACTGAAAAAATTCCCTTGAATTTCTGAACAGCATTTAATCCAAAATTCACAGGGTGTTCAGTGCCTTAAATATAAGGTATTAAGGCTTAAATCCAGCAAAACAAAAGGGGAGCCTTTGTGTCATGTGATGAAGGCTTTCCTGCGTTATTATGAGCAGCACTGTGGAGATGCCATAGTTTGGCTGTCAGTGATCCTATCCAAAGAGATGTTGGGTAAACCCACAGGAGTGAACAACTTAAAAGACAAGGTTGTGTGCCTTTGATCTTCCCGATGAACCAAATATCCAAACCCTGCAAAAGGTGGTGGTGGAGAAGTGTTATAGCACAGTGGTATGTCCTAATAATTGTTCATTCGCCATCTTATTTTAGTCCAGAAGAGGGACTCTTTAGAGACAGAGAACAGGGGGATAGAGACACTGTAGGTTCTCCATTCCTAGCGACATTAAAAACTTGACTGGATATGACTCTGTGAGCAGCTAGCCTTGCTTTGGCCTCTTGCAGTCCTTTGGAGCCTGGCTTGTTCTATAGTTCTGTGATAACACATGCCATTTTGCAGATGCCTGAATATTTTTCTCTACTAGTAAATGGCTATGGGTAGCCAGCAGAATAGAAACACAAGCTTACAGAACTAGACAAGCAGCTATAATTGAAAAGCTGCCTATTTGAGGAGATTCAGATTTTTCCTTTGGGCATGTTATAGGGAGTTATAATCACTGATAATTTTTTGTGTATGGTGAAGTGATATTTTCAGAGCTCATAAATGGTGTAATAATAAAATAGCACAACCTTTCTCCACCTCAGTAAAAAGCACTTTCTACTGACTTTACAGCTGATATATTTCTGCATGTTAGGTAAAAACATATTCTACCATCATTTTAAAGGGCAGAAGAGTTATCTTTTTGGTGTAACCTAATGGATGCATGTGAACTTATAAAATCCTAGATGTGTGGAGTAAGCAGAGGCCTCAAAGATATCTGCTTCAAGGAATATTTGTCTGCAGATGTTTGGTGCTTGCAACCCCTTTTCTTTTCCTATTGACATGCACATTTGTAACCTGGTGAAATTTAAGAAAATGTCATTTCCATTAAACTCATAAAACTGCTCAGGAGCTAAAAGGATGAAGAAAACTTGATTTACCTGGCAGTCTAATCAAAGAGAAGTGATTGATCAGCATGCAAAGCCATGTATTAAAGCTTCAAGTGTTCGATACCTATAAGAGTTTGGCTTCCAGGTCTTCATAGGAATGAAAATCTTGCTCCTGTTTGAGTCATACACGGAAGACTTTTAATTTCTGTTACTGTAGTTAACAACTTCATAGGTCTAGTGGAAAAAAGAAATGTTTTTGAAGATGACCTTCCCAATTGGCTAAGCTAATGCTGACCAGCATTCTTACCCTTATAAAAAGGCAGTTTAAGAACTAAGAAGATAAATGGAACAATTTTACCTCCCTGTCCTTATATCAGTAAGAATCATAAACCTGTTATTGTTCTGAAGAATTTGCAGTTGTTGTTAAAACTAGGAAGCATATACAGAAAAATATATTGAAAAATAATAGATGATGATTTTTTTTGTGTTAAGTATACAGGCCATATTTGGGATATCAGTGGACTATCTGCTCCATTTAATTTGAGCATTTTACATGTGGGATTTGGATCTGTGCTTCCATTGTAAACAATGTGTTTTCACTTTTTTTCCCTATGAAAGTATAATATGTTTGGGTTTTCTTATTGGAAAGTTACAAGGGTACTGTGAGGTGTTTATGAAATAATTGCGGAAGTTCTCAGGTGTATATATAAATACCTGCATTTTTCTCCACCAAAGGAAACACAAAGCAATACTACTAAATTATTGAAATCTCCTTTTCCAGTGGGAAGAGTAATAGCCAACTTTTTTTTTTCCAACTAATGAGGTACTAACTGAGTGAGGCAGAACAAATTGTACAAATTTTAGAGATGAGGAACTGATTGTGTTTTATGTAGCAAGTTTAAGAATGGTATTTCACTCCCAGACATACTTTAGATTCAGCTCACTCAATATCATATGACTGTAATAAAATATTCATCTAATTATTAGAATCAAAATGTTTTAATCAAGATGAGATGGCATTAGCCAGCAAAATCTAAGACAAGTTGAAGACAACAATGAAACAAAATGAAACTCCTATGTTACTCCATGTGTTTTAATCTGTCCCTGCAGTGCAGAACTTGTAGATATTTTAAGATATTCAACCTTTCCCCTGATTTCCAACCCCCCCCCCAAGGAATTGTGAAAGTTCTCCTTTCTCCTGGTCTAGATATTTTTCTCATCAGAGATAGGCAGTAAAGTCTAATCTTCAAAAATATTTCAGCATTTCCTACTGAAGCCATTAAAAAATATAACACTGAAATAAAACTGATGAAAGGCAGCAAGGGAGGGATGTACAGTTCTGTTTTGAAGTGAGGGCAGGCTTAAGCTGTTTCCTTCTGACATTGGCTTGTGTATGGGGACATGGAGCAGCCAAGAAACAGGAGAAAGAAATCCTTGCTATGCAGTCAGAAATGTGTCTATACCTGCCAGGTACTCTGAAAGAGCTGAGGGAGCCCTGCTAGAACAGTGTGAATTCCCACAGCTGTGTCAGAGATAGGATGTATATCCCCTTAGCTCTGTATTTTTTTATATCTCCACACCTACTGAGACTCTGGAGAACATTTGGCAGCCTGGGCCCACAGTGATTTAATGGTGGCTGCAGTTGTGTACCCTATGTTGGTCATGATGTTTCATTGTTTTAGTCCTTCTTAATACAATTATGAAAAGATTAATAGATATTTTTTGAAGGCTAGAAGAAATCTTTGCCATTCAACTTATAATGTTGGCTTAATTCAGCCCAAATATAAACTAAGGAAAGGTTCAAGTTACAAGGAATAGTACAATGAAGAAAGTTTTATTGAGTCTGATATCAACTTATTCAATTGCTTATTGGGAATAGCTTAACCGATCTTGATTAAATTGGATGAAACTTTTTTAAAATTGAAAATAACATTTTCTATAGATTAGTCTCTATAGAGTGGGGTCTGGAAGCCGGACAGACAGGTTTTCAAAATAACTGGAAATCCTTATTACTTTTGAGTAGTAGGTTTTCATCAGAATGTGAAGAAAAGATTGATGATTTTCCTGCAGTGGGTGATGGTCACCATCAGCAGTAGGTTGCAAAAATGAATTTAGATGATTTATTACAGGCCAAATTTTATTTTGCGATGGTTTACATTTTGTACTAGCTACACTTTGACTTGCTTCAGCATACCCCAGACACTGAATTTGATTCTTTAAGGGACAAATACAGTTCTCAATTTTTACAAGTGCATATATTCATTTTGATGGTGCCGTACTAAACATAATGGGTACATTTGAAAATGGATGTGGCATTTGATTACATAAGCTTTTATATCTCCCCAGTGCTCATATTGGATGAGGAGAGCTGTCAGCATGCAATGGGATCCTGTAACTTCTCAACGTTATCTAATGAAAAAAAAAGAATCGGAACACTATGGATTTCTATTATTTGGAGAATCCCATAAGTGCTTTGTATTGAAAAAAAAAAATACATGCCATATTCTAATTATGCTCTCCAGAGATCTGGAGCAGGAATTCCTCTAGCTAACATATTTCTTGTTAGATTTTTTTTTTTGACTGCTGGGGCTTTTGTTTTATATTTTCCATCCAGTCATTATCTATTGCAGATTTTTAGATTAGAGACAACAGTTACAAATGCTTTAATTTTATATTATTAAGTAGAGGCCTCCAGCTGGCCAGATTCCTTGCGTGCAAACATTCTGATGCTTTTGTTTAGAGGAGATATCAACATGTGCAAGACAATGGCCAATGAAATCTCCATTATCCCTGTTTGACAGGGAATGCTTTGAAATGCTCTGTATTTTTAATGAATAGGAAAGATCAAAGACAGAAGAACATCTTGGGCCTCCATACATAACAAAAAGGGCATATTCGTTAATACTAAATGTCATATTTATGTGTTGACAGTCAGCAGTCTCAAGTGTTCCATCACCTGCAGGGAGTATTATATATAGAATAAACAGCTCAATATAAATGGAGGGGCCATTTTACTATCAGAATAGTGGGTGGGTCTATTAAGTTAATTTATTAACAGTGAAACTCAAGTCACAGAACCTCAGATGAAATTCCAGCCCATAACTCATAATTTTATAGCTTTCTACTCCAGATCATTCCTTCTTCCCCACACCTTCAACATAATTCTTTAAAAAAAAAAAAAAAAAAGCTACCTTCCTTTTCTCTATCTTAACCCTTTTTCCAGGCTTGGTATTGATTCTATTTCTTCCCTCACTTCACTTTGTAGAGTTCTTGACAGCTTGTCTCCCACCATTCTGTTCTAGTTCTGTACTACTGAGACATGTTTGTTCTGTGGTGTTCTAACACTCAGTATTTGCTCTCCCCATTTCTCATTTTTGTCTTTCATTAGAGCTCCCTTTTCTTGCATGTTAAGATAAATGTTCAGAGTACCTGGCTATTACAATGTCCTATTAAATAATTTAGTCTGTGTTTATCTATTGTAAAATATTAAGTAGTTGACAGGGTTTCTTTTCACTATAAATGAGCAGAGGAATAAAAATATCCTCGTCTCTGTTTGCTTCAACATTTAATCTCCTGATAGAGCTCAGTATTGGAAAAGATTTCCTCTCTCTCTCCCTCTTTTCTCTTCTTTGATTTCAAAAGGTGAAGTTGGTTGCTACTATCCAGTTTTATTAACAAGAGTATTTCACTAAACTTGTATGTGATTTAGAAGCATGTCTATATCTGTAACAGTGAAGGCAGCAGTGTGCCTTATTGTAACACTTCACTTAGGTCTTTCTTTGTCAGCCTCCACCACATGCTATTTTCCCTCGTTACATCTCCTCTTCCACATGCAATCTGATTCAACAGGGCAAGGACCTGCTGTGTTTGGATAGTGTGTAGCAGTTTGGCTTCTTACAGTTTAAGACAGTTAGGTGCTATTACATGAAACAAAGAAGAATAATAATCCCATTGCCCTGCTTTATGGTGTCCTGCGTTAATCTAAACTGTCCCTATCCTTCCTTGATGCTTACAGTGTCTAATATGGATGCAGACATCTGTCCCAACTATAAATACTTTATTACTAAAAAAAAATAATAATTCCCAGGGATGTTGCCTGTAGGGCAATAGCCTCAGTGCTCAATTTGTCAAACTATTTTTATGGTAGAGCTGTCATGAAAGCAGGTCTTAAGAGATAAGTTTTTTGTGGATGTTGAAGAAAAATCTTGTCAGAATTGCATTATTGAGAAATATTAGTGGCTGTGTATTCTCCAAAACGTATGTGATCTCTTTTGGCCCCACTGGGATATCAGATCTAATTCTTTATGTATACAGAAAGGCTGGTCATGCATGAAAACAAATTCTATCAATAAGCCTAATTTCCTGATCAACAGAAGAGAAAAATCATTAGCTCATAAATTTTTACTGTCTTGGACTGTTTGGGTTGGATGATTTTTCTGGACATTTTTCAACTGACCACTGAGAAGTATTGAATTTGTATACAGAGAGTAATGAGACATTAAATAACTTGTATCTTAAAGCTGTTCTCAAATAGAATCAAAAAAGTATGCTCAATTCTTTAAGATTGGACTGGGTCAAGATAGTCTTGAGAGGAAACATGGAGATTTATATGTTCATACAGGTGCTGGCAGGTGTGGAGGATAAGGGGTCAAGACCCTGTATTGTGCATTGCATAAAGACTAGTCCCAGTCTGGCTTGCTATAAACTGTCCAGAATGAAAATACTCAATAGGAAGAACCAGTAAATTAAACTTTAGTCATGTGACTTCTTTCATGGGTAAATATTTTTTTTTGCTCAATCAATTTCAGCCCCCAAAATTTTTGAGCACCTTATAAGAATTTACTAGGACAAAAATGGACCTAACTTATCAGGAAAATGGCAATTAACAGTCTGTCTGATACCCCATACCAAAGGCTCCAGGAAAATCTATCCTGCAGTTGACCCTATGATGTCAGCAGCTACTCCATGTGTTCAGGAGTACTCTGCTTTAACGCTTATTTGATCGCAGGCCAGGCCTGCTGATTACGGAATGTCAAGGAAAACAAGAAAAACTGAGCAGATAACACAAAATTGTGCAGAGGAGGGATTGCTGCTGAGAGTTCAAACAGAATATTTTGGATGAGAGTCAAGAAAAAGTTGAGATTATTTGGAGAAGAGTGTAAGGCAAAAGGATATGCCAGTGAAAAGGTCAAAAAGAAGTTTAAGGAAAAAACAACTTGTTTTAGATATTTGAGAACCCTGAATTAACATACTAAAGCTTGATGTTGTTGCAAAGAACCAGCAGCTTCCTCAATCAAATCCTGCCAGGCTGTCGTGTTTACACGTGGTATGACCAACAAATCCTGAAGTCCTTGCTCAGTCTTGAATAAAACCTGTGCTGGATCCTACAAAGTAGTTCTTACTGAGCTGCATCAGAAGAGTGAGAGAAGTAACAAGCCACTAAATGTAGTATTTGTGACATCCTGCACTCTAATGTACTGATTGTTTGCATTTATGTAAACTGCTTCTATTAGTTATGCAGTTCCATTAAAAAAAAGCTACAGGATAAGATGACCAGTTAATATAGTACAAAATTTTGAAATAAAATTATGCTTTCATTAGTCCTCTTAAAGCTCTTCAAAGTTGCCAGGAACCCCTTTTGACACAAACTACTACCTTCCTGTTTTTCCTAAATATGTCTGGATATCTGGTTACAGGATGCGGAACAGAAATCTGGACTAGCAGTGATCTAATTGTGCTGAACTGGATCACCTCAGAAGCAGCTCTTAAAACCTGGTTTAAAGCTCCTTAGTATTAACCACTAGATTATGTTGGTACACAGAAATAAAAGTGCTGTAACTCAGTGGGCTTTAGGTTCTGAGCTACCTTCCTGATGGGTGATGGCAACAATAGATGTTTTAGGTTAACTGACCAAAGACAAAGCCTTCACTCAGAATTGCCCTGGAAAGTGGTCATTTCAGTGCTTTTTGTTTACGCTCTTCGGAGAATATTTTCTGCACACATCTTAGTTTTATTACGCATAAAAATCTATCAAATGTGTCTTGAGACAACAAAAGTTTATTTGAAGAGACTTCAAACTTGACCTGATCAACCCTACAAGTTTAGAGATTAATTGATCATATTAAACAAGGTGCTTTTAAAAAAAATATTTTAAGTATACCTCTAAAATTGTACTCGCTTGAGAAGCTCCACTGCTGCAACTCGTTATCCCCTTCAGAGTTACAAGCCTTGGGGCTTGTTCTTTCTGTAGTTAAGTAACAGAGTACTGTGCCCTTGTGTAGAAAATTAAATCAGAGGTTTTCATCTTATCCTCATTCAAGTATTTCTCCAGCAACAAGTCCAGAATGACAGTGCTGTTAGGAACTGCTGCCAATAGCAAAGACATGCAGTTTAGCTTGGTCTAATTTGACGTTGTGGAGATAATTTACCGTTCTCCAGAAGAAATCAGTCAGTTCAGCTGACTCTTCTAGAGCTGCCTGTTTCAGAAGAATAACATAGGCACCAACACATTAGTTTCACTAAATTTATAGCATGAGTTGAAGTGAAAGGGATGGGAATAGTAGTTTTTCTCTTGAAAATTTATCATTAACAATAATTTTTCTTCTGAGGGGGTACTTAGCTTCTCTTTTCACTTTTCTCTGCTTGTTAAAGGCCCGATTACATTGGCTTCAACTCAGATATTACTTGATAACAATGAGTATTGAAGATCAAGGAATTTATTGTGTTTGGGAGTATCCCTGTGGTTAGGGAGCTTCAGAATAAAGGAAATGGAGCGTACAACTAGAAATGGAATACATTCCTATCCCTAGCTGTATTTGAAACCTGAATCATCTCTCTTCAAGATCATGCCCCACACACTATGCTGGAGCATGGCAGTCTTGTACCTCTGTAGAGGTACTGCTGTAGAAGCTGTGTAATTTTCTAGAGGATACTTAAATGTACACTGAGTCAGAACGACTGAGAGAATAATTCTCTGGCTTGGTGACTGGAACTCTTAGTTTGAGCAAACCAGTTCCTGTTCCAATGAACAATCTGTTCAAGTTTTAGAAGATTATAATTTGCAATAGAAGTTAACTAAACCTGCAGTAAAATATGGATCTATTACATAACTACTGCCTTTTCTTTTGGCAATTGTTTGCTCTCATCCTTTGCTTTTGTTGTCGTAATCTGTCTGTACTCATTCTTTGCCTAATACTCTCTTGGCTATGAGATGAATTGTACTTTAAATCCCATTTTGGTGTACTCCTGTAACCGGACTTGTTACTTCCACATCTCCTGTGCCAAACCAGATGGTCCTACACTAGTTATTTGAGTGACAGCATCCTGCTTCCCAGCTGTGGCAATAAATAAGGGACATAAGATCTGCCATTTGTAAACTTTTTTATTTTGGAAACTTCTAACCAATATCTGGACAAAATTATTTGAAAACCTATTCCTCCAAAGTAAATATTTTAAAAAAATGGGTTGTGCCATTAATACAGGTTAACTAATGCTAGTCAGATACCCTGATTAATAGTAGCAACATGAGAAAGAAACTGTCTCCCTCAGTTTTTGATATGTATGTATGGGCTAAATTACTAAATTGTGCTTATAATTTGTACCTCATTCTAGTGTAGATATTCTAATGAAACTGAGATTCTTTTTATTGGTACTTAATAAACAGACAATAATAAAATGACGGGTACGAGTCAGATACTTCAAGTGTAGGCATCTAGTGTTATTCAGGTGCTTTGAGGTATCCCATCTGGTTTGCAGCTGCTGCTGCTGAAGGGCAGCTCTTCCAGCTTTTCCATTTGTCATGTGTCAGACCTAGCCAGGCAAAAGCTCTGGATGCCTTAAGGTACCCAAAATGCCACTGGCTACCACTTTTCAGGCACACGGATTGTTCCAGTGTCTCTTGCTGGCACTGCTGGTTTGTGATTAAGTCTATAGAAAAGGATTCTTAAGTGAAGATTTTTCTTTTTGTTAGCTGGGCTTCCTACTATGATTGGAAAGTTTAATCCCAAATCCAGCCTGTCTGGGAATAACCTGAAGCAATGCTACATATTTTCATACATGCTATAAAGCTGACTTGGCCCAGTTGAAAAATTTTTAAGGATCCAATCTGAGAAACACTTTAAATTGAAGTTCCATTTATAAATAGTCTTTTAATATCTGTTACATGGTTGCCAGATGGACCCCTGTTTGTTTTATAATTTATGATATACCATGTTGTACTTCTGCATTTACGTTGAATTCTCAGCAAGTGATTCTGTTGCAAGAACTATAAATAGGATGTAATCCAAGCAAATATTTTTCAAATATGTGTGTTTTAATTTTTGTTTAGACTGTTCAAAGTTTGAATTCTTTCTGTAATATCAGAGGGGTTTTTGGGCATAAAAAGGCTTCACCATTATGTCTTAAAATGGAAAGAAGGGCCTAGTTCCCATACAATATTGCTTCCAAGGAGGTTGATGAAAAGCTCATTTTAATAAGTGTGACCATCTTTAACATGGCCTGAATATTTTCTTTTTATTTTTGACAAGTTTAAAGAGAAGGTGTTTGAGTCTGTACATCTGGTGTGTTGCAAGTTCAGAGACTGGTCTTTAAGATCGATTTTTAGTGATCAAATCTTGCTTGAATTGGTAAATGCACCTGTCACCTTGTCCATTAATTATTTCCTTCTGAAAATCCTGTAGGTTTCTTTTATTACTGACCGTGTTTGGAAATTGACTGACTTCCTGTTGTACTTCAGCTTTCAAATGAAGTGATTACGTGGTGATTTTAATTGATTTTGGTTTTATCATAACAGGAAATATTTTTTTGGTAATATTAGAATGCTTTTGTCTTTCCCCTTCTGTCGAGCTAGCGCTTACAGCTGTCATTAGTAAGGTCTAGACCTTCAAAATCTATTGTTGCTGCATAATGGAATGCATATATTGTATGTCTATAGTTTCTAATATTGAAGTTAATGGTAATACCAAACATGACAGTTTGAAGAATATATCATTAATTAATACCAGTCTATACAATTAACCATTCTTTCAAGCCTATGTTTAACTCTGGAAGGTCCACTGTAATCATGGCAATAATTTTTGTTGCAATGTAGTAACAATTGAAGATGTTCTATAGTGGTTTGTGATAGAAGCTCTTCATGTGCTGGGGAAATCTATGAAGTTTGTGCTGAGTGGTAAATGGTATTTGATGCTCTCTTTGATGATAATACTTGGGGTAAAAATCTGGTCAACACATGAAATGCAGCTTGTTCTTAATTTACTTCAGCTTGAAAAAAAAAAAAGAAAAAAGTGCTTAAAATTACTTTATGTCTTAGTTTTGCTCACCTCAATCACTGCTACACTCATGTAAGACAGGGTTTTTTTGGTATCTCAGTTTTGAGTGTTGTTATACTAAAGGTTTTTCTTGGTCCCATATCATTACCCCACTGCCTTCGGTTTTGCAAATTTTAACTGTTTTTAAGTCTCCCAATCCTCACTTTGATGTGACACATTTATTGTTTGGTGCTGGGAATGTAGTTTCTTTGTTGAAGTGTTATGTGATGCCAGTTGAGTTAGTCCTTGGAAAGTGACAGGTTTTGTTTTTTCTCTGTGTCGAAGGTTTTTCTGTTTGTGTTTGACAACCTTTCCAGATCGTGTAAACTGGCTAGCTGGGACCTTGTTGAGCTGATAAAGTGATTTACTATTACTTCTTTCAGCAACCACTTCAACTTCTTTGGCAATATTATCTGCATACTTCCTCTTGCTTTTTTACATCCATTTTTTACTGCCCTGTCTTTTCTTTTGTACAGATTTTTTTCATGTGTTTTTATCCAAGAAAAAAGCCATCTCCAAAAGTGTTTTTGAAGTGCTGATGCTTGCTTTGGCATGTTTCCTTCTTTCACATAGTTCCACGGAGCGTCTCTTAACAGGTCTGTAGGTTTATTTGTCTGGGAGCCAGCTACAATTATATCATGCTTATGATACTGCCACGTAAAAATGACAATGACGTATTCATGATGCCTTTTTCTGATGGACTCAGGCTATATAATAGATGAAATCTGCTCTTCAGTTGATTTTGAAATTGCAGCTTTAAGGCTTTTTATTCAACTTTTTGGTAGTGCTTTTTGGTGGAATGTTTTTTCACTAGTTACAAAACCTAAAAGAAAGTGCAGTTTTGCCAGGTTTTCCACACTGATTTTGAGACTGGCTAAGTTTTTCTGTTGCACACAACTTGACTGTCCATATCCCCACCCTTTATTCAAAAAAAAAAAAAAAAGGTTATAAATGCACAGAATTTTCAAATTAAAAACTAATTTAACAACTCTCTTGATCAAAGTTACTGCACTGAGAGGACAGCTACGCTCCTTTGCTGTGCTCCCACAAAAGGCAGTGGCAGGTAATATTTTGTAGAATACTGGCAGGACTTTTTTGGTCATGGTTGTTGCTATTGTTTGTTTAACTGAAATTAAGATGGTTGCACTTTGAGAGTTTGATCTACAAGCCAAGGGACAAAAAAGATATTTTATTAAGTTTTAGACAAATTATTTGTCTAGTACAAAATACAAAAAGGCAGAGAGAAAGGAGGCAATCTGGTGCCTGCCCTTGCTGTAGAAAATTTTCTGTGGGGTAAGATGCCTGAGGCTTGCAGGGAAAAGACCTGGGATTCTCTTCTGCGCTGAAGCCTGGCATGTGGCTATAACCCACCAGTTTGAGTTAATGTGTTTTCTTTGGGAGTTTGAGAAATAGTGAGATTTGAGAGATGGAGAGATTTTCACTAGCAACATTGTTTTTTTGTGTTTTCTTAAAAGGCTGTGTTACTTGGCTAATAGCTACACTACCTAAAGGAGATTAAAGCCCATGTTTTAACTGAGGTGCATGCATGTTAGTCATTTTAGAATATATACTCTAAGTAAAACATTACCAGACAGAACCATTATGACACTTTCGGTGTACAATACGAAAGATTAAAAGTGAGCGACCGGTAAATCCTCATGATAGAAGTAAGCACCCCACTCTGATGGATCTTCTGAAATGTATGTGGGCATTTTAAAGGGGCTCATTAGGTTGTAATATGCGTTGTCAGCTATGCTTTTATGTGGAAAAAAATGACAGCTCGCATCTTTCATTATTCATATAGCTGTACCTTAGCTCTTCATGGCTTCTTTTGGAATACAAAATTGGTTTAGAAGTACAGTATCAATGGAATATTAAAGTTTTGGCGGCTGTATTTGAGGACTTAGAAAGAAGATATGAGATTCATGAACGAGTTATTGTTTCTTGAGTTAAACACTTTTGAAAACCTTGCTCTTTATTAACCAGACTAATTTCAATGTCCTTTATGGATCCACACCACTGAATGTATCAATACACCCATGGTTTCCCCATCCATGACTGGATGTTAGTACCAGCAGGGGACATCTGCATTATTCTTCAGTATGCTGGTTGCTATTCTTTTTGTTCTGAAGGGTGTGATGAATTAATTTCCTTCTGTTCTTTTCTTTCTTTAATGACATACCAAATTAATACTTTCAGCCTTTTAGTTTTCTTTTTTTCTATTCTTTGCTTTTCCTCATTGTTTCCTATCCCTCTTACTTTCTTGTGTTATTTTCCTCCTTTAACTAGGCTGCTTCCACTCTTTTCTCACTTTAAAGTTGCATGCTTCTGGACACAGACAAGGAAGATCTGCTGATGACGCTATTCTTGAAATGTTGCTTGTCTCGGTGTCAACAAAAAATAATTGAGGTTTAGTTTCTCAGGTTGTCTTGGAGCCTGCGCTCTTATACAAAGATTCTGTTTCTGTATTAGCAGCTCACAAAACCACAGCAAAGCAGAGGAGGAAAGGTTGTGGCAGGACGCCAGTGCATCCAGAATTTAGAAGTGGCTCTGTGATCCACTTTTTTCTGTTAAGAAGATCTCCCCTCAGATATGAAAAGGGCATTGAACTACAAAAGTTAATTTTATTAGAGCACGGACTAGAATCATGAACTTCTGCCAAATAGATAAAAATTGTATCTGCAGTCTTGGCCTTTCAAAATAACACCACATACAGTAACTCAAAACCAGATCCATCCACTGCAGTAATTTCCAAGGATCCATATGCCAATTTATACTCCATACAGAAAATTTGCCTTGAGGAATTAAGTGGACCTGAAGAATCGTATCTATCCTTTGTCTATTCCAGATTCCTTTGAATCTGCCATAGCTCTGAAGTCACACAGCCAACAGATTGGGAATGCTGTCATAGGAATTATTTTCTCAACTTGTGAATTAAAAATTATATTAATCTTTGGAATCTTTCCTAAATTGGCTGGCTTTGCAGGACCCTGAGTTCTGTAACATATGTAGAAACACTTCATAAAAATTACTGGACTTTGTTGTTTAAGTGAGGAAGAGTCTTTCTATATTACCAATACCATTTCAGTCTTGCAGTCCACTCCTGAAGCACTGGACATGTGATTCACACTGCTGTGTGTCTTGAAATAGCCAGAATGGATGCACATGCATTCACGTGAACAACTGTGTACTTTTGACAACTGCAGCCTTTCCTGTTAAGGATTTATAAGATAAACACCTTCTATATTTGGAATCTAACCACCTTTTTTTTTCCGTCTTGAAGAGGTCAGACTGTACAACATGTGTGCAGTGAAATTTCTAATATTTACAGGAGTACTTGCAGATGCTTTCATTGAAACGTAAGCCATAATAATTCAGTTATACTAACAGCTAGATTATGTCAAAAGTTATATCCTCTGATAGGCAAGGGGAGGAATTGCACAGAAGTTTTTAAGACTCCTCAATTCCTGCTTTTATGCTAGATTTGTTTGGCAGCCACTGCAGATTAATACCACTTATTTACGGGCTCCTTAGCTCTCAATACCATATTAAGTGGTACACAAAGCTTACTTTCTTTGATCTCATGCTGTCCCATGCACCTCAGTGGAGAATGTGGATTTATGCTGATATTTTTGTGGACTTACAGCCCATGAAAGTTCTTATTGACTTAGGCTGACACATTCAGTTCAATGGGACTTAGCCTGTCAGTTCAAAAGTAGAATAGGAAGTTTGAGAGAAGGCAGAAAAATTGGAAGATAAAAATGAATCTAGAACGTTTTAAATGCCAAAAGTCCAAATGAATTATCTGCAATAACTGGAATGATTTTTGTTATTTTAACATAGAAATAAGCTACAGAGTCTGTAATTTGAAAAGGTCAGAGAATTTGAAAATGAAAGCTCTGTAGAACTACTGTGTGACTTAGGCCACACATTAGCTCAATTTCTATGAAGCAATTTCTCTTAAACACTCTCAGTTCTATTCACTTGATACATAAGTCATCCTATTTGAAGCCTATGGGAAAATTTAGGGGTAGGACCAGCAAATTCTAGTCTACAGTGGGTAGAACAGTCACGATATCTGAGCTCAAAAGCACAACCTGTGCTGATGTTTCCTTTACCATTTAAATGGAAAGAAACATAGGCACTTGTACACATACAACAGGACCTGTTGTCCCCATGTTAGAGAAAGCCACAGGGTTGTGCCTGTACCACATGAAAATGGGAGGCTATGCCAGTTAGCACTAATAAGAGACCAAAGCTCCCTGTGCCCTCTTCCAATGAACTGGTGTTCAAATCAATCTGTAGACTGAATGTTATGTCCCCATCTGAGAAAGCACCACATTTTTTCTCCTTTAATATTTTTTACCCTTTTCTGTGAGAAACTTGGGGGGAAAAAAAAATATTCTGACTCAAGCTGCAGAGAAACTTGAAAGTAAATGTGAGTTTATGTCCCATGATAATTGTAGAACAAAAGTTCTGCTTTCCATTTTAAGATAGTTGATTGCTAGCTACGTTGTAGAGCCTAGCTGTGAACTTTGGCTTTGCATTGGCCCGGAGCCAAGGCATCTAGCTTGTTTTAGCACAGAGTATGCAAAGCATTCAGATATATAAATCTTCAGTCTTCAAGGCACCATCTTTCCCTGCCTGACATTAATGAGGTACACACCTGCACAGTGCTCCTTCCACTGCTACACACAACTCTGTATCCTTATATTTATCAGAGCTATCTGAGTCTAGCAACAAGCCGTAACTAAGACAATAAAAAGAAACAGTTTACTCATTAGGAATGCAAAAGATTCAGTGTTTTGGCTTTCATTCTTTGTAACATCTGTTGTGCAGCACTAGGTTTAATCAATGTCTACGTATCTGCATACACGTTCATGAAAGCAATAATGCAAATTAATTTTCCAGTAATGTCACTGGGGAGAGGGGAAGGCACAGAATTTCACTTTTAGTCTGAAAGCTGGTAAAAAGAGATGTTGTGTCAGCTTTCAGATTTTGTTTAAATTAAAAGCAATATATTATCTTTGTTTATTTAACCAAGTAAAACACTAAATTGTTTGACTGAATGTGTCCATGTGAGAAAGAAATTGAGAAAGGTCAAAGATAAATTTAAAAAACAGAGAATAAAGGAAAGCAAGACTTATGGAGCCAGCTGGTATCTATAACTTCACCTGCTTTCTGTTAGGGTGAATCTCTATCCTAATGCCTGGCTTTAGAGTTCAATTTGGGCAGAAATACATTTGTACGAAAGCAGAGTGATTCTGCTCTAGGCTTTGCAGAACTGAAGACCAGCTAAACATTTCCACATCTGGGATACTGAAAACTAGATCAAAGATCCTCAATTGTGAAGGCAAAACTGAATTCAGACTTCCCAATAGCCCAGGCAAAACAGGGTTAGGGTTCCTCAGTAGTACAACCAAAGTTCACTTTTGTAGAGATGTGGTTCTGTCAGGAATGGTGAAAAGCTGTTGGATGAAAAGCAATTGGATGGGATCAAAGGAAGCTGGAGCAGATAAGGAGGGTGCAAATGAGAAGATGTGCCAAAGAGAACAGGGAAGTTAAGAAGGAGAGAGAGAGAGAATTGGTGAAGTATTTGAATGGGCTAAAAAACCAGGGGTGTTTTAAGGGGTTGTGAAAGGTTCTGCAGTTGTCTGGGTTGTTTTCCTCTCCTGCCTTCCTGAAAATATGCATCTTTCCTGTCTGTTGCATCTATGCTCCTTTTTCAGGGGGTTCTATAGCCTTTTTTTCTTCCCAAAACCCAGAATTCCCTTTCCTCCACTATACTTGATTCCTTCTACTCTACAGGTTCCTGTAACTGTGACGATGGGGGAAGGCCAGAGAGTCACAGTTGCTTCTGCTACCCCTGGGACTAAGCAGGTCAAAAAGGGAGATCAGCTGCTGCTACTAGTAGTAGAGGCAGCCCCTCACTGTAGCTCCCTCCTGTAATGGTATCAGTCTCATCAAGTCTGGCTTTCTAGTGCTCCAATGCACGTAAAAGTGGGGAACAGGGCTGCAGATCTACCTTTTTTCAGCAGTGTTCCCCAAGATAACTGCCTGCTTTGCTTGTGAGTAATACTGGATTGCAGACACTGAATTGGGGGACAGAGGGGAGCAGAATTAGATCCAAACTGCTGTTTTAGAGAATATTATTTTTAAGTGCTCTGGGACACAGCTTATCAGCTGAAATTCTAGAGATGGAGACCTGCACAAGGGACTTTAGATCCCACCGAAGAAAGGCACATATATTAATTTTGTTAAAAAAGTTAGAATCAAACATGGACTCTCCAGTATTCCTGAATTAACCTTCCAGCTTTCATTCAATTTTGGTGACTCCAGCAAAAATACTGCCACAATGGAGTCTTTGGACGATTTAGGGGGAAGGGGGTAAGGGGTGGGAAATAAGTCTTTGCAATCAGTTTTGATCCGCTTGATCCAGTCAGAAGAAGGAAAAACTTTGAAGTGTAGGGGACCACAGAATCACAAGTGCCTATTTACCTTGAAAGACTGTTATTGTGGTGAATATACTTCTTACAAGAATGACTCCATCAAGGAGTTCATTAAATCAGTTGATTTACTGCAGTCCATTGATGAACTAGAGACTTGGCTGTTTTGTATCAATGGCATCTGAATTCACTGCAGTAACATCCCATATACTCGCAGACTGTTGAAAGATGAGACCACAAATTAGAAACCCATTTGTCCTTTAATACAGAGCAATGTAAATGAAGGGTAAACTGGCTTTGTTGCAATTACTATAGGATTTATGCAGGTAGGAAGAATTTAGCTCTCAGAGGCTAATGCTGATAACATTGGGGTTATTTTCACTGCTTACAGTTTTACTTGCAAATTATATAATTACTGTTTTTTTTTTTTTCCTGCAAACTTTACAGCTGAAGTTTTATATGGTTTTTAAACTTTAGTTCAGTTAATTATTTAAATTGCAAACATATATTTTTATCCGACAGCTTCATTCCCCTTGCTTGCTTCTCCAAACTAATGATGTCACAGTCAGTATGACTTATTCCTCCCTGTT
This sequence comes from Ceryle rudis, assembly GCA_033439905.1. Taxonomy (NCBI): domain Eukaryota; kingdom Metazoa; phylum Chordata; class Aves; order Coraciiformes; family Cerylidae; genus Ceryle; species Ceryle rudis. Next base: position 15,732 of record JAAGNO010004403.1, on the reverse strand, counting down.
CTTTGCACCAATATCAATGGGACTGATTTTGCATAAGAATTTGAAGCTTCTCTGGAGTTAATCAAACAGTTGTCCACCAAAACCCAAGATAAATGTTTAAAGGGTAGTATGGCTTGTGTGTCAACTTAGAGGCCTTTGTAGAGTAGTTGCATATATTTTTGGTGGTACACTGAAGAGAGGTCATGCTTTCCTGTTTTATTTCTACAGCTTCATCTTAACTAAATGACCCTACCTGCTTATATGTTCATTTCCTGAAATTAGTAGAACTTGAACAGTGCTAATTTCTGTTGCATACTCAGCTTTAGGTGTTTGAGCAGTTTGCATATATTTTGAAGAATTAGGCTCTGAAAAATTGAGACGTCTGTGATCTATACTCGGATTCCTTCAAGATAAACCTCTTGATGTACATGCAGTGTGTATCCTAAACGTGATATTAGGAAGGATTAAAGCATTTTTGGTTTTATTGTTGCTAAACCAAATTTCAATAGATTTGTCCTAATTTTGCATATAACAGTTCAAACTTCTTCTGACACTGTTATTAGCTGTGAATTTTGTTTGTTTGTTTGTTTGGTGGTGGTTTTTTTTTTTTTTTTAAATGAATGAATAGATAAACTGATGAAAAACAACAGAAAACCTAGAACTGCTATTTCTTGGGAGACGAGGATGTTTATTTTACATAATACTCCTTTAAGTATTTCTACAGAGAATTAGTAAGCAAGCTACATTTCTGTAGAAAAATAGAGAACGCGTTCAAGTGGAAATGTAAATGACAGTGTACGTTGCTGCTTTTTGCTTGCCAATGTGTTCTGCTTAGAGACAGAAGTAAAGAAATGCCAGGCTGTGCGAACCATCAGGGACTTGTTATAGCACTGGATTGCTTTTGATCAGTTATTTAGGCTGACATGGGAAAGCAGCATTTTTTTTATTCTTGTATGCTTATCCACGCTTTCTTATTTTTTTTTTTTTTTAACGGGATTTAAATGCTTCTTGGAACAATTTCTTTTACAGGCTTTTCCTTGTGCTCCAGTTGTATTTTTTTCCAATGATAAAGTCTCCTTCGCCCTTTTAACTTGTGCTTGAACTGGTGTGATATTAGGGGTAGAATTCCATCTTTATCACTCTACCAGAGAAGTCCCTTTGTCAATGCTTCCGACTCTTTTCTGCCCTTTGGACAACCTGACTTGCACAAAATGAATAAGAAACGCAGAGAAGTGACAACACAGTAACGATACCCTTCTGCCATTTTAAAAACAATATTTTTGCCTCTTAAACTAGCTATGTGGAAGGCAGTCTTCTTTAGAATGAAGTAGCTGAGGGCATAACTAAATGAGCGTAGAGAACTGTAACCAGGGAACTTAAGTGTGTTTGCACTTGCTTTACACCCAAGTGCTAAGTATTGGCCTATAGCCACGTGTAATGGCTAAATGTCATTTATTTATATGTTCCTTTCTTACACTGCCTTTAATTTTATAGTCTCATTCTTCCTTCCTTGTCTGTATTGAAAAACTGCTATGGCATCTGTGGGAGTGAACAGGAGCCCACAGAGGGGAAAATATATGGCTCCAGGCTTTCTGCCAAGGTGGATCACTTCTACAGTTATTTCCAGTTGAAGGTTCGGGTTTCCCACCTCCACAGGTAATAACCAGAAGAGTGAGTTCCCTGCCATGTGGCACATCCAAGATACACACAGACACTTGAACTGACAGCAGAGCCAGTAATACTCATTCACTTTTCTCCAGAGTAATATCATAGCTTCTGCATTTTAAGTCTCAATCTGCAGTCTAAGTACAATTTTTTTTTGGTATATTGAGTGCTTTATAATGAAGTAGTTTTGTTTACTCCTGTATAATTTGTATATTACAGTATTTCATAATAGGTTAAAGAAATTATGTGCTTCGGCAAGGTTCTTGCTCCATTTAGATTAAACAAAATTGTTTTTCAACAGAGACGGTAACAATAATTTCTTTTTGTTTAACTAGAAGTCAGTGAAATGTCAACCATAAAACAAATATCTCAGAGAGCACATGAAAGAAATAAAATTGCGATAAAACAGAGCAATAAAACTGTTTCTAATCAGGCAGCAGAGCATGTGGCACAAGCCAAAACTCTACTCCAGAAACTATTTGCAATCTCTTAACACTCAGGAAACTGCTGCTTGCTTTTGGTAATGCGATCAATGCAAATCAGAAGATTAAAAGTTAGACAAGATTATAGAAGTGCTGTAACAAAAACTCTGATTGCTTTGGTCAAGGGTCTGTGAAAGGCATTTGTTTACTGCTTGTGATCTGCCAGGTCTCGATGAGGGGTTATTTTCAGTAATCAGCTTGAAAGGCAGAGAAAGTGGGTTTATATATTGAAGTAATTTAACTGATAAAATGCAGATACAAACTAAGTGACAGAAGAGGTATCAACTATATGAAATTATTAGATCTGTCAGCAAAATTCTGAGGGTTGTTTAGTAAAATAATGCCTATCTGCCAGTTACCATTCATGGAGATAGTTTTAAATTCAGTTTGTCCCTTGGAACTAGGGGAGAGCTCCTTTAAACTTCTCAACAGGCTGACAAACCAGCTAGTGTCCATCTCTTATTCAGTACACGTTCTAATGCCTTGGGTACACAGTTTTCTAATGTCACTGCATGAAATACAAGTGTCTTAAAAATACAGTAATTCTACAGGAAATGGGTAGCTGTGTGCTTAAGGTTCTGCTCAGCTCTAATTTCTCCAGTTTGGTCATTTTGCCTTAGGCAGCCTACTGAAAATTGGTATAGTACTCATTGGTATAGTATTAATATCTTTTTATCACATATTAATAGTGTAATTAATTGAATTAATATTAATTTGTACTGCAAGTCTTTCCATCAGTTGAACTTAAGAAGAATTAAAGCGTATTCCCTGGGTCAGTCTGTGCAGCACTGAAGGTAGTGTCTTGAATTTCAAATGTAACAACCCTGATGGGAATAATTGGATCTCTCTTTGATTTCAATGCTCCTGTATTAAATAGTAGTTTCCCCCATTAATCTATGTGCAGCATTTTCTCAGCATGTTGCAAGAATTGTTAATTAACTGTCTGTAGAGGATTCTGTTTAAGAATCAACAGAATTATCAGCAGTGTGACTTTAATCTCCTCCCAAACTTTTGTGTATCTGACATTCACAAATTCATTCCCCTTTTTTCCTAATATCATGCAACAGTTTTTATTATGCATTCATTGTACTCCTGAAATTTAATAAACATTGTATCTTGAACATTGAAATAGGGCTTATAAGCAAGATCAATTAATTTCAAAGATGCCTTTAAAAATTTTTAACTGTTTCTCTTCGGGTATACGTAATATATCATAGAGGCAGGTAAAATAGCAAATTAAATACATTTGGATAGTAAAGTATAAATAAATTACATCATGTTTAGAATTATATGTCAGTAAAAATTTTGCCAATTCATTTCCTCACTCAAATTTAACTTTGTTGTCTTGGCTATATCTGTTAGTTAAGAACATAGACCTCATCAATAGCAGATTCAGGAAAACTTCTTTCTCATATCCACTGACTGCACAAACACTTATGCTATATTTGGATTTTTTTCACTCACAAGACATTAAAACAACCTGTCACAGATGCCATTTTCAGCAATGGCTGAATTTTCAGCAAGGGTGGGGAATGGACTGTTAAAATATTCCCATTCTTTAAGTTGCATATAAGATCATCAAAGGGTTTGACATTTCTTTATTATTTGGGAAGGAGATTTGGTAATGTATTTCTAGTGTTCATTTCATATTGTAATCATTCTAGTCATCCTCTTTTGCCATATGATGCAATAAATCGTATCCTGCCTGTACACTTAAAATTCCTTTTACTGAGTGGTTCTTGAATTCCCAAGGTGATTTTAAGAATAGATTTTGTAAACATATCTCAGTGACCTTGGTGCCAACCAAATTCTTATTTTCACTATGATTTACCCAGTACTGTCGTGACTGTAGTGTCACGTGTCTTCTCATATAGTAATACCATGCAAAAAGTGTGCTGTATGTTGCTTGGTTTTTTTTGTTGGTGTGGGTTTTTTATTTGATTATTTTTTAATTTTTATTAATGTAAGTGCTCCAATTTTTATCATAAAAATTATTAAACCAAGATTATAGTCATAGATTAGTTTGGTTGGAAGGGACCTTTAAAGAAACTGGGCCCTTCTGCAGGAAGGTTGTTGCCAGTATTTGAAAACTGTTCCAGTTAAAAGACTCTTCTGTTGTATTTTTGGCAGCTTTCATATACCTTAAAATTTCTACATACAAATACAGAATATTATTTAATTTTAGGTCCTCTTAAATGTAAAATACAGTTGAAACAGTCTTACAAGACATGGAACAAACACATCTGAAAACAAAAGGTCTAAGAAATATCATTTGAGTCTAAAATTTGCTTTCTTATAAATACATTTGTATATAATGGGATTCCCCTTATTCTACCCACCAGTTTCAGTGAATTTGAAGTGACAGATAATGCAAGCTCCTTAAGCAATGAAGCTTTATTGAGAGTAAAGCACTTAAATAATTTTACACCCTCAAACAAAAATAAATGAAAACCAGAAAGCAAAAAGAACACTTGAAAGGTAAAAAAACCTTTGTATTAATCAGAATTATTACGTACTAGCAGATGTGCTACACGTCACATCCCATTAGATAACTGCATGTCCTCTGTTGTAATTAATCAACCTCAGTAACCCAGGACTATTGTCAGAGATGGCTACATAAAGGATGTACTCCCCTATTCTCAACAGATGAGATAAGAAATGGGGTACTAGCGATAGAATGGGGAGTGGCAAACTTACGAGTAATAACACAGAGCTCTTTGAACAGAAGCTGCTGGCTTGCTGAAGGGAAGGTTCCATACTCCAGTACAGATTTGTACCTAGCATGGTGTCAATGCATATTTGTGCTCTCTCACTTATATTTGCCAGTCATAAGGTATGTGGGTGTACCTTATTACTGTAGCTTGCAGAGGTTTGCTGAGTGAAACCTGACTACCACAGTGTGTGCTGTTCCTTCTGTATGGGTGTATCACTAACTCAGCCAATTCATCTGACCCTATTCAGAAAACAGATGAAATTTTTTTGCAGTAGGAAAGTGCTGATGGCCTAAACAGAGGGATTTATGAAAAGTTACAAAACCAGGTTTTAAGGGTGAAAAAGCAAAATAATTGTGTGGCCCAGTCCTTTGGTTTTCACTCATGAATATATTTGCTTTGAAGTAAATGGGGATAGTTTGTAAGAGTAAGAAATAATTCAAAGAATAAAGGTTCTGTGACTTCACTACAGAAATTATAGGAATAGGAAATAGTAATATTGGATTTGAGACTTTTCGTCATTGGTGAGGCTGAAATTTACTGAAGGAGGTAAATTTGATTTATACGTTGGGTTCTTGGAACATAGCCTGTATGTGCCTTCTCCGTATTTCACTTCCTAAAGTCTCATTCTGAGACAGAGACAGTTGATGTCAGCTGAGTATCAATGAGACTTTGCTTAAGATTTAAACTGACGATACGATCCTTTTTTCCCCTTCTACTATTTGCTGCTAGCTAAGTTCCTATACCTGCCAAAATAGTCCTTTTCCCTTGTGCTTCCTCCCTTCTTTTGCTCCCTGCCCAGCAAAGTGCCATTTGCTGTGAACCAGAGTGTCTACAGATCTACCAGATGGTTTGCACCAAGGAAGAAACATAAGAACTTGCATTTCTGGGCACTATCATGGTGTGATAGTGTTTTGAATGATGCAATACCGTAAGGAGTAATTATTTATATTTTTCTCTGCAAATGCTGCCTAATGGGTTGTTATTTTACTCAGTTTATAAACAGAAGTAAAGCCAAAACCTCAGCAAGTAAATTTCTGCTTATTTTTATGTCAAGTATTTTTCAGGCTTAATGCATTCCAGTATGAAAATCTTTATTTGATACCGCAGCAGGGAGAAAGTTTGTTATTAAGTAGAGTGAAAATAAGGGCACGATGAATTTGAGGTTCCTTGGGAATGTTATTTTCTGGAACTTTTGGGGAATGGTTATTTTAAGAAGTTAATGGAAGTTGCATTTATCCATAATTCAGCCCTAAAATATAACAATTTGTCCAAACTTTGGAAATTATAGTGCTGTAGTTGAGAAAAAACAAACACTTTTTTTAGTGGGTTCTCTGTGTCTAAACTTCTGAAACACACCTGTCTTGTTTACCTGTTCTGTAATTAAACTTTATGCTACTTTAGCCATTTTTAGAAGTTGCTCATACTGGCTATAGAAAATTTTGCACCAGAAAATCAGTTAAAAAGAAGAGTATTTCAGTACGTTTTAGATTTGAAAATAGTCTGTATTTTCAAGTAGTTATCATGATGATACTGAAACACTATATTTCTATTTGGCACACTCCCCTATTTAATCTTCCTGTCTTAGTGGAATAGTCCTTTTAACTCTGTGTAGCTTTTCTTGCTTTCACATCATCTAGTATGTGAAACATTTTGTTTTGGTGTTTAGTAAATATTTTGGTTGTTTTAGATAAGACAGACAAGGACTTCAGAATTGATGGCTCCACCTGTTGGTGATAAAAATAAACTTTAAAATGGACTTAGAAATTGGCATAAAATTAACTGGAGGATGGCAGAAAATAACTAAAAAAACTTACCTTATTTTTTTGTATTATTTTCAGATTACAAATTTATTTTAAATTTACAGACTAGACATGCTATAAGAAAACCACAATGTCTTAGTAAATATTCCTTCTTCTGTTAGCATGATAACATCTATTCCATGGTAGTTCTCCCCTTTTTGCTGCTTATCGTAAGCAGCAAGTAAAAAAAAAAAACCAACCCAAAAAACCCCCAAACAAGTGTAGAATAAATTCAAAATTACATTAAAGTCAGTGGCTTTCATCCAGTGCTACTTGGAAATATTTTAAAGCTAAATCTCTAGAGACCACACTAACAATATCATAACCAACAATCTTGTACTCAATCATCCTTCTCTTGAATTCCGTGGTAACAGGCTCAAACTGAGAGGGTGAACTGATGTCAATGACAAAGAAATTTAACTTTGTCCTTCTCTGACAAATTCCTATCTTATAAAGTTCCTTATGCATTAGGGGAGAAACATTCATGCATGCAGGCAGAAAAATTGGTGCGGTGCTATTGTGTTATGAGTAAGAAAAAGAATTAGTCTTTGCTTTATAAGAGAACTCAGCCTAATTTGGACCCAACATCAGAAGGTCAGAAAACTTGAGTTAAGCTGTTGACTTGAGTTGAATAAAGGGAGCAATGCCAATATGCCCAAAAAGCATGTGGCTGAAGTGCAGGCAGAGGGAAAGAGATGTACCTCCTCTTCGTGTAAACAGGTTGCTGAAGTTCTGAAATGAGTCAATGTCTTGTAATAACCAAAACTGATTTGGTATGACTTCTATTATAAAACTGTAAGCCTGCAAAATTCTCCTCAAACTGATCAAAAGTGGGATTAAAACGCAAGACTGAAAGGAAAGCCACTCCTATACTTGTCCAGTTTATTTTTCTTGCCTTTTAAAACCAAAACATCATTGTGCAGTATCTATGATGTGGAACTACTTGAAGAATGTGATTTCTGTGGCTTTGAACAGCTAACTTGTCTTTTCAAGATCTTGAAAAGACTAAGTCTTTCTCCTGCCTCTGAATTTCTCAGGCAGCTGAGAATTCTCTTTCTGAGGCTGTATTTCTGAGAGACGTAGATCAAATCTCTTGTTCCTACCCCACATGGTTCTGGTCTCCTGACTCAGTAGCACAATGTGCTAAAGTCATGAAAGTACCGTTATCTTATGATTCTTGCCTAGCAGAATGGCTTTTGAAATTAGAACTGACTTGAGGCCATTTTACTTAGGAGGGGTAATTTCCCCTCTCCTCACAATGTACACATCTGTTCACTCTTGTTCTGCTTCGTGTTCCAAAGAGCTAGGATTCTCTAAAGGTCTTGTTCCATGCTTCTAGAAGTTTGGAAAACTAATGGGGTAAACTTCCTGGGCTATGAGGCCACAACAGCATGTTCAGCTCTATGAATTTAAAATGAAGGTCTGTATTGACCAGAAAAGCATCTAGTGTAAAACTTCAGTGAACCAATCAAAAACGCACTGGAGGATTCTTAAGATGAAGTAATTTTAAAGCAACTTCTGTAAATCATGGTCAAGCAGGACATTTTCCCAATATTTCAGTAATGGTTGACCTCTGATGAGAAGGAACCTTGCTGGTTTTGCTATGTAAACCCAAGGGTTTGTATTTGCTACCTGAGCTCTTGCCTACAGTAGGTCAAGACTGATGAAGTTGTTTTGCAAAATAACTTCAATTTCATGGTTAGGTGCAGAACTGCTGCAACAAAACAAGGCCCTTTACTGCTACTGTGTTTTCTGACATTGCCAGCTGCTAATGAATTTCCATCTGCTTAACACCCAAACTCAGGAGTCTGGCTGCAGTCTTCACATCCTGGGCTGACTGGAAGTATGGCAGCATGAGGCTGCCTCCAGGCAGCACTTGGACCTTTTCATTGATTTCACAATTCACTTACCCTGAACTCGCCTCCGATGCATTACCGGGTTTACAGTGCGCTTTTACACACTTCTCCAGCTGGTTTTACCGAGGCACAAGTAGGTCAAATAACTTGATGCAAGGTCATATAGAAAAGTTTGCTGATGATTCAGGAGGGGTTAAAAATGTTCCATGTGATAAGATAGTTCATCAGATGTTTTTCCTTCTTTAGTAAATGCTGATTTAAGCAAAAAAAAATAAATTATTATTGGGGTGCTAGTCTAGAATTTTTTGTGAGTGACTTGTTCTACTCATCCTTAACATTCACAGTTCTGAAGTGCATGCTATTGGTCTTGCTCTAAATTGCTGAATATATTTTGATAATGCTGCAAGAAAGTTTATTAGAAATTGTAGTCTTCAAATAGTCTATGTAATAGAGTGAGAGAGAATGCACAGGAGCTGTAGGTATGCTGTCTGTATTAGTATTAGTATTTCACTGCAATGCTGAGGAAGGCTTCCATGATAGCAGAGGACAAAACCACAGAAATACCCTTACAAGAGGGAACTGAGTAGGTGTGTTCAAGACTAGTCCCCTTAATATCTATTATAATCCAAAGAGATTAAAATATTGCAGAGACTGACCTTTAACTGATGAGCTAAAAACACATGCAATCAATGAAGCTGTTTTTAACTGATGTTGTTTGTGTTTGATTTAGGTGCGTGTTTTGGATTTATTGGTAGAGTGAGCAGTACCTCCTAGATCAGATGTGTTTCTAAACTCTTCTGTGTTCTAGAGATTATTTTACTCGGTTGCTTTCATGTACTTAATGTGGCCTGAAATTTTAAGAATGCTCACCTTTAGGAGCAAAGGAGGGACATAACCAGAAAACAAGCAGCTAACTGCAAAATTACACCCATATTTGCTCAGGGACTTATCCTTTTTTTTTTTTTTTTAATTGCCTGCTAAAGCAGATTTAAAACTGCCTTTGTCCAAGTAGTCTCCTAATTGAATTCATCTTGTTGATATCCTCTGTTTTTTACTGACAAGACTATTAACCTGGAGGCTACTTCAGATGAATATAATTCTCATGTTATAATAATTAAAATATTGAATTCAGTCTGCTCACAAACAGCAATGATTTAAGTGGGACTACTGAAAAATAAGATCTTTTGAGTAAGCATTAAAAATTACAGGGAATAAGAAATTAGTCTTTTTCTGCTAATAATAGTTTTTTGTCATGATTTAAGACTTTTCCAAGGGTGGACACTTTTCCTTTCATTCTCCTACATTTCTCTGCATATGTGCTGCACATTTTTCAGTGTGAAAGCTTTACGTGGCCTCAAGGACTTCCATGTCACAGATAAACATGTTTTACACCTCTTTTTATAAGAACAGCCCACTGTGACAACCTCTTGCTGTTGCCTCTGATGGCTCATCAGATTTCAAGAGAATTCTCTTTGTAGCTAGCAATGAACATTTTTGCAGTAAAGCTGAGAAGAGAAAAGGACGATTCCTTTAAATCCCTGTGTGTGTGTTTGTGGTTTGTTTGGGGGTTGGTTTGTTTGTTTGTTTATAGCTTGGTTTGTTTGTTTTGTTTTGGTTTTAATCCAGCTATTGGTGTCTTTTTCTTATGATAAAGACGACAATGTGGACTTTTATTCCCTCATATGATATATAAGTGAAAGTTCTTTGCTATTTGAATACTTCCTTTTGGACAATCCAGCCTATGTAATCTGAGATGTTTTCCTCATGTCATCTCAGTCAAGCTGTATTTTAGTCTCGATTTCTGTCCTATCAGAGCTGGCAAATTTGAGATCCTTTTCAGATGAGAAAATAGTTGCTGCACTTGGATTTCCTGCTACCAAGGAGAAGAAGAGACTGCGGGAAAGTGACTTCTGTTGCTGGAAGGTTCTGTTCCTTCCTCTTGGTAGTAGAGACTTCTTCACATGATTTCATCCACCCTCTGTCAGGCTACCAGTAATCAACTGCTTTTCCAAAGCAGAGGGATCAGAGCTATTTTGCTGTCTGTGTTAGTCAGCAACTCCCTATATATCTACAACTAGAATTAGACTTGGTTAATTTAAAGGTATCAGGAAACAGCAGAATCTGTTGTGAACTGCTTCAGTGTTCCTTTTCAAAGCTTCCTGATCAGAAGCAGTGTGCTAAACTCCTCTTTGTGGTACCATCAAAAGAGTGTTTCCTTGAGGTAATATGAGAATTATGGAATACAATATCTAATACTACATTGACCTAACAAACCAAAATGAATAATCAAAATTAGAAAGCAATGAGATATTGTAACTCTGTCTGCACCTCATCACCTACAGTTTCCAGACCGCAGTATCTGTTCTAGTAAAGGTAAAAAAAAAAGGCAAGATTTTGTTGCTAAGGTAAATAGATCCATCTTCAGGAGCAGAAAGCAGTTCATACTAAACGTGAAAGAATTCTCATTTAGTTATTTTACAGAATCACTTTTCGGAGAGGAACCACACTTTCTAGTAGGTGTAGTTTTATTTGAGTGTTTGGTTTTTGGTTTTGTTTGGTTTTGTGTGTGTGTTTTGCTTTTTTTTTGTTGTTGTTGTTCTGTTTTCCATTTGGTTTAGTAATATATGTTTTTACTTCAGCTGATGTTGGCGCATGTGGCTGGGTGTGTTGGCAGAGTTGCGTTAATCAGTCACCATTGCAACAATGATTTTCATCTGAGGAACGGGAAATTTGGGATAATTATGATGCTGATAATCAACAACAAAGAATATAAAAACTATCATGAGGCTTTCAGGACAGTAAATTAAACTGATGCCCTTCAGCCACATATTACAGCCTGGAATATCTGCTAAGCAGAGATTGTTACCTTAATTGTTTAATTCTTTTTTTTTTTTTTTTTTTTTGGTAGAAGCTATGTTGATTGTTACTGTTGTGTTAATGCCAGAAGCAATCCATCTGCCCCTTCGGGGGGTGTGGCCCGGCATTGTTTTCTGTGGCTTAAAACAAAGCAGTGAAAGACGTTCCCTTTTGCTGATTTTTCCAGTGCATTTCTGGGAAATCAGATCATGAAGTTTGCCTCAAGAAATTGGTTCGATGTGGCTAAGACCCTTGTTTATGTGTTCTCAATTAAGGAGTCCTTAAGCCGTTCCATTTGCACACAGATTGCCCAGCAAGGGTATTTTTACTCTCTTTGGGAAACTTTGGCAATAGGTAGTGTATTAAATCATTGGTTTATAGTTCAAGGGTAAAGCTCTATTGGAACTTAAATATCTGATATTTAGAAAATGTGTATGCTTAACTCTAATTCTGCTTTGTTTTAAAATTAGTTTCTTAGTCTCATTGTAAAATGAGAGCCAGTGTTAGTTTTTGTTACTTTTGGACACATTAGAAAAAAGTAAACGGAATGTTCATTGGAGCTTTAGTATAAAACATTTGAGATCCCTAGGAACCAGAATGGAAGCATATACTCAGTGAGTATTTCTGCTGCCCTGTTTTGGGGAGCAGACATTGAATTAGTTGCCTTTGATGATAGTGTTATCTGTTTATCCTTGAATCAGTTCTGCAAGTTTAGATTTCCTTCTTGCACCATCACTGTGCCAGGGATGATCTAGCAGCAGTGTGTGTCTGCAGCATAGCTCCTATACTTTATCAGAATATTGTGCTATTCTGCCTGCAGTGGCGTTGCTTACAAAGCAGATGTTGGTCCAGTCGTGACTGGCAGACTTGACATGACTGGCAGCTTATTAGAGCAAGGCATTAAAATATACATCTGCTTTTGATTGCTTGCAGGATGTTCTTCATCTGAACTGGGGAATAATCTCTCATCTTTAGTTTTGAATTGTCCTTTTACTGCTGTAGGGGAAGCTGCCATTCCTGAGTGAAAACTGGAGTCAGCCCATGAGGAACCAAGAAACAGATGGGGGACGGACAAATTGAAGGACTAAATCCTTTCCTTCTCCTTGGAACACAGGGTGCAAATCCCTTGGAAGTCAACTCAGCACAGTCTACATTAGCTTTAGCACAGAACTGCTTTCCCATTTAGTCACGTTGCTGCAGGAGCTGTAGTGCATCTAAGATGAGCATGGTATGGGCCCCAAAATCTCTAACAGTGACTGATCACAACACACTCTGACAACTGTCCCCTAGCAGAAAAGTACTTATATTAAACTCTGGGAGTAGAAACTCCTGGAGTGAATTAGTCCCTTGTCTTGGTTACAGCAGAAGTAATTCTGGGCGTCTCTCTTCCCTTTGCTTACCTACATGGTTACTTTAGTTCAATGTAGAGGTTAATTTCCTCTTCTCCTTTCTGTGTCCTGCCAGATAGCTGCAGAGAAGTTTATCTAAGCTTTACATTTTGTGGTGTGGTGTGTGTGGTGGTTGGTGGTTTTTTTTCTTTTTTTTTCTTTCTTTTTTTTTTTTTTTTTGTGATGTCTGGAATTGGTGGAGATAAAGCATGGGCTTTATTTTCTGGACTTCATTTTACATGGGTGACTTTTAACAGTCTGGATCTACGTACTTAATTGTCTAGCTCTTAAATATCTTTGCTAGGAGAACATTTAGGAATGTTATTTTAATAGCTATAAGATTTCAGTGTGGAATAGTCAGGAAGGAAAAAACAAAACACAAACCACCCCAGCTGCTTTTTTTTTTTTTTTTTTTTTTTTTTTTTTTTTTTTTTTTTTTTTTTTTGAGTGATCATTTGTGTTACTTTCCTCTTATTGCAAGGTCAGATTTCCCATTTGTACATTAAAATGTAGCCAATCCAACAAAAATTCATATATACAAAAAAAAAACCTTAGAGCAAGAACTGTGAATCCTTATGGAAACTTGAGATCCATAAATTCAACCATGCTGGAAAGAGCTTTTTGTTTAAAACATTTTGCTAAACAAAATGTGATTAAGGCTAACAGGACAAACAGCATCCCTCTTGAGATTCATAAATACACTCATGGGAAACTGAAATTAAAGAGAAAAGACCAATATAATTCTAATTGTGACTTGTCTAAGCTGACCATTTAAACAGAAAACTTTTCCCAAAGTGAATTAGTTGGTCTAGTTCATGTTTTCTTTTACCCTTACTTAACCCAAGAGAAGTAAAAAAGAATTTTCTATGAGTAAATCAAGGCATTGGACGCAGAACTTTTATTCTGCTTTGATGAGAAATTGTTATCTCTATTAAGAGAAACTACAGTCTCTAAATAAAATTTATAAATTCATGGCAGTGCTTTAGGAGAGCACTGCTTCTTGCCTTCCTTTAGCAAAATTTGAGAAATTTGAAAAATACTAGCGCATTACAAGTACAAAACTATGGACATTATAACTGATATCATGTCCTTTGCAGATCTGTCTTCTCATTTTTCCATGCTTTTAAATTTTTACATGTGAAATCCTTTGGGAAGTTCATGTACTTTGCTATTAATTTCTTTGCTTAGTTGTCACCTAGTTTATTTCACTTTATCATATTACATCATATGTTATCTGATATTTTAAAAGTGCTTTAATAATAAACCTAATAATCTCACACCCATATGAACTAAATCCATTCTGATTTTTCAATATGTTAATGTCATCATGGACCATAACGATGTTTCTTAGGAGAAATAACTACCAGGAGAGAAACTTGAAATTACAGGAATAGAAATGTGCTTTCCTCAAGCCCATATGGGAAGACAAGACGAATCAACTATGAACCAGGGATGTGCTGGCTAGGTCAGAGCTGGTGTGCCTGCAGGAGTGCAGGTCCACCAGAGTAATGCTGGATGGGGGTTTACACCAAAGTGCTCTTTGATTGGGAGAGACCAGCTCAACAAAGCCCAAATTTACCATTTCCAGCTTTCACTGGCTGTGGTTCTGGCTCAAGGATGCAGTTCTCATAAATACAACTATTCTGTAATGAGTTTTTCTGGGTTGATTTCTTTGTGAAAAAGTAATGTACTAGTTCTTGGCTTCATCCAATATAGACTAAGAATAAACTATGTTTTGTTTAAAAATGTTTCTTACCTCACTTCACTTGGTACCCATATGAACTAAGTAGAGTAAGACCCTAAACTGAGCCACAAGAAACAGAGAATTACTCTCAGCTTTATCTCCTAGTTCTTTTGAACATTTATGAGATTAACTTATTTTGTCACCTTATAGTATACATACTATAGAGTAGAGGTGATGCATACCTACTTCATAGGCTACTGTGACAATAAAATTCTGCAATGCATTTGAGATACTCATAGAATGAGTCAAGGATTTATCCTGGTACATTAAGATTACAGAACTGACCACACTTGATGGGACCCAAAAAGAAATATTCCAGTTTGTTTCTAAGGATGCACCTCCTGAGATCTGGGAGTGATCTATGAGTACAGAAGGCCGTACACCTTGTCATATGCCAGTGGAGCCTTACTCTGTTACATGGGCTATACAATAGTTTCCAAACTGATCCATCCATATTCCTGATACTCCTCTCCACAGCATAGTTCAGTGCAGATGACAGGCAAGGTGATGTTTCACGACTTTCTGGATCTCTTCTCCAGGTAGATTAATGAATTTATAAGTGCAAATATTTGTGTCTTTGAGCTTTACATGCCCAAATTATTATAACATGTATAAATTCATTTACTACACTTACTGCAAAAATAGTAGGCAGCATGAAACTGTCTTTTCCTAAACAGAAGAACCTGTTTGAAAACCAGTGACACAACTGAAACATAATTCTTATTTAAGTTTAAATGCTACCACACTTGCAACTGTGCAACTATGCTCAGTACTTTGGGTTGCATGAGATGTGATATGAATTTAGTTTTATAGTTGTGAATTCTGCAGCAAAATTTTTCCACCTATCCCCTGGATTTCTAAACTTATTTTCACCCCTGCAAGAATGTATTACATCCTCGGGTTATAGAGCACAAAAGGTGTCCAAGAATTGAATCATAACTCTGAATCTTCAGGGTTCCCAAATTTATGTTTCCTTTTCCTTTCTCCTCACTTTCTCCATTTAGGTCTCCTTTCCTTTTTCCTGATGACTCAGCATTTCCATTACACATTTAAATTTCTTTTATTTCATCTGAATACAGTTACTCAGCTCCAGCTGCAATAATATAATTTACCTAATTCAATTCACAATTGGCTGGTGAGGTGTGAGGGTTGGGATCCAAACATGTGTTTCCCCACAGTTACCAGATCATTATAACACACAAATGGGCGGATTATAACTATTTAAAAAATAAGATAAAATTAATAAAAT
>JAAGNO010004402.1:62137-81150 GCA_033439905.1 Ceryle rudis | reverse complement strand
AAATGTCACGTTTAGGTGGTGTGCTATTATTTTAGTAGCTGTTCGGATATTCATGTGGTGCTCACACGTACATGTATACAAAGTGTATATGCAGAGTGAAGAAGACGGATCAGAAATAAGCACCCTTCTAACACCTTTCAGTGACACAGTTTTTATACATTGCTGGGGATCAAGATGATAACCTGTGGATCTGAGGCTGGTTGAGATGTTGTAGTATGGCCCCACAGTTTGCTTTCCAGTCTTGCGGTTGAGATGTGTGGGTCACCTGAGCTGTGCTTTACCCATGGGTCCTCAAGAGGCTAGAGGTTGTTATGCAGCTTCAGACCTCATGAGACCTCTAAGATGGTCCTCTCTTGAGGACTCTAAGGAGCCCAAAGGAATGAGTGGCTGATGCAACTTTGGAGAAGGACTTTTCCCGTTGGTTACTGGACATGCCTCCTTGTAGACAAGTACTTGTGTACGTGCCTCTATTTCATGTTGATTGCACAAAGTCTCCTAAATGATCGAAAGAGAAGGATCTGGCTTTGGCTTGTTGTGAGCCAGGTTAGAAGAGTGTCAGTTGTTCCTTGCTTGGCAGGCAGAGTACTTTGGTTCAAAGGATTCATTTTATGACATGTCAGTTTGTGACATGTCAGGAAACCTGTAAAAACTCTTGTAATGGAAAAAAAAGCGGTAGAGAGATTTTTCTAGTTCATGTGGACAAATGGTAAGGAGTTTACTGAGTATGAGTAGCCCCCAGTTTGACTAAAAGCCATGGGAAAAATTAATTGAATTCTTTCTGATGACATGGGCTGCATTGTCAAAGCATTTGAGTGCTGAAGTTTTTAGGTGTTAAGGCCTGCAACGGTGAAATCTAACGTCGGATCTTGCTCAGCACCCGACAGTTTTCACTGGCAGTGTCTGTCTACAAGCTCTGCAAACCACTGTCATGTATGTGCAGCTCTCAAGAGCAATGCATGTGGTCTGTGGAGTCATTCCTACAAGCTCAATGGAAAAGCTGATTACTTGGCCACCTATACTGATAGACGACTTTGTCAGGCCCCTGACCTGATAGAAAAATAGGACCCTCTCTGGGGTAATTGAAGCAGTCATTTATATTTAATGTGATTCTATTGGAGAAAACTTTCAAACTGGTATTTTGAAATGAAGTCTTTAGCCTTATTTTTTTTCCCAAAAGCCATTTATTAAGTTTAGTTCTAAGAGCATTTTTGATACAGCAAATGGTACTTAAATCTTTATGGGAAAGTGAGGGATGGTTTCTTCTGGGCTTTGCTCCTGATCAGATGTTTTCTGGCACAATTTACAGGGAAATTGTGATTCCTACAGTGAAGAGCTTGGCTTGCTGCTCCTTTCTTCTCTTAAAGGCTTATCTGGTTACAACCACTGTAGCTACTGCTGGTTTGGGAAACAGGTTTTATATTTTACCGAGCCAACAGGAGGGAAAAACATTTTATCCATGCCGAAAAGAAAACCTCCCGGCTGGTATCCTGAGACTGGAAGCTTACCTCTCGCCTGTCAAACCTGTCAACATGTAACATGAGTTGTCAAAATAGGTGATGAATGACCAGATGGTAAAGCTCTCTTGCTTGCTTCCCTTGAAACTGTGTAGTCTGTAAACATGTCTCCTTTACTTGCTGATCTCTTTGCTACTGTGAAATGCATCATCAGGGTTATGGGCTAAGGCAGTGATGCACAGTGGCATGAGCCTGGTCTAGTAGTGCAGAAACACTTCTTCCAGGTGGGAAAATGTAACTCCAGCTATTGCCCAGAATAGTGCAGGTAATATACAATAGTGCTGTGAAAGGAAGGAAAGCAGAGTCTGGAATCAGAATTTGGCTTCAAATCGGAGTACATGGCAAGATGTGATACAGTTGAGGGGTGTGATTCATATATTTCTTGTTGTTCCATGCTGGAGCACCTATGCTTTGCTAAGAAGGAAGCTGATATCCAAGTGGAAACCAAGGGGAGAAATTAGTTCAGTTAATCATTAGATTTTAAGATGCAAATAATCAAGATACACTGAGTAAAAGTGAAAATGAATTCACGATGCTAATTTTGTTTTCTGTGCTTGATTCATAATAAAACAAGTTCATTCTTTGCCTGATTTCACTGACAGAACACTGCCTGCACCGTGCTACAATAAGCCCTGCTAACGCCTGTATCAGTACTGCGCTCAGAATAGGGCTACAACTTCTTTTTTCCACGTGCCTTCAAAATATGAGCAGCTTCAACTTCTATTTTTAACTCTCCTAAGTGAAATGAGATTAAACATGAAGCAGTAGTCCGCGGCAGCAAGTAATTTTCCCAGAATGATTGTAGAAACCTGATAAACACAGTTCTCATTTATTGCATTGTAAGAGAACAGAGGAGCAGGAAAAAAAGGCTGAGCACGTGGTGTCTTAAGGGAACAACAGGTCATGTCACCAATTCCGGGACTGTCACTGTGTCTGTCTGTCTCTTTTCCTGCTTTTACTCCCTCCCTTGAACTTTTTTTTTTGTATTTACTATCTGGTGTTTATTCTGTCCTATCTGAATTTCTCTCTGCCTTTTATTTTCCTCTCTGTCTTTAGCAATACTGCATTAAATGGCTTCCATCTGTTGACAGTTCTTATTTCTGAATCCACCTCCTTCAGGAGGACTGAAGAAGAAATCATTTTAGACTGAAAAAATGTAACTTGCACAGATTTAAATGTTGTCCAAGAAAACAACTTGTTTCTGCTGAAGCATTGTTCAAGGAGCGTGTGTGTATGCACATTCATTTTGAAAAAGGCTGAACCTGTCAAACTTGTCTGTAACATGGCTGCGTGTTTAAGAACTACTGGAAATGTGACATTTCTTTGCCTCCACCTCAAGTGTCAAAATGCTTTCTAAACCATAGCAAAGAGTGTGACTTACCTAGGGAGGAAACTCAGCAAAGCTGGGATTTTATTTATTTTTTTTTTTTTTTCTGTAATTCAGTTGAGTACAGGGCAGGATGGACAATTTATATTTTGAATTTTAAAATATTTTTAATCCTTCTATTTGACCCTTGTAGTTGCAAGTATATCACTATTAATAGAATATTTCCTTACTTTTTTGGTTCAGTTTTATCTCCCTCTAGCCTGCCCAGCACCTATCTTGTACTCTCTGAGAAACACTTCTCATTGCCTTTTTTTTTTTTTTCTGGTACATCTCTTCCTCTTTCTATTTTAACTAATTTAAGTAGTTTGGAAACAATTATTCAGGAAGGGAGGGGTGGTGGTTTTTTATGTTTATTGCTTAAAATCCAAGCTCTTAGTATCTGTTCATAATCTGTGTATGCAGGCATCATTTAGAGAGCCAGCTATGACTCATGAACATTATGAGTGGGTGGGCTTGTTTTGTTCAGGTTCTTTTTTTAATTTTTTCTAATTCTTTAAGTGGTATAAAGCCTGGACAGCGTCTTTAAGTAGGTCTAGACAGAGTGATCCCAGTGATGTTCAGTTTTCCTTGAGCTAAAGATGTGTTTTAGGATGGGGCTGGAGTGGGGGAGCCACTTGTTTGAGCTCAGCGCAGCAGGTTTGCAGGAAGTATGATCTGACCGCAGGAGCATGGCTCAGGTTGTGGTTCATCTGGTGGCTGCCTATTTTAATCAACTTTTGTTGTCAAATGAGTCTTTATACCGCAGTGAAATGACACCTCCTGCAAATCAAGTCAGTGGGTTTCTTATGGAATTATGAATTCAAGCTGGTCATTTCTAGCAGACACGCAGACTAATGGAGGAGGGAGGCTAGAGAAAAAAGCATCGTGGTCACTTCATGTGCTTTTAAAAGCTAACACTGAGATCTCTCTTGCATTCAGTTGTAGGCTAGGCCAAAAATAGCTAAATGTCTACTCTCCTGTTATTGAACTTCATGTTCAAATGAAAAAGTAATTTTAGCAGAGAACTTTGGGTTTGGTGAGCGTGCATGCAAAATAAAAATTACCATAGGGGTTTGGGGCGGTTCTGCTTGGTGGAAGCCTTGGGAGAAAACGGAGGAGTCAGTCAAGAAGCATGGAAGCAACCCCTTGAGAAGAGTTTTATCTTCCATGTGCACATTTGGCAAGTCTGGGTGGAATCAAGCTTAATAAGATTAGAAATGCAGGAAGGATATAATTTTGCCTGAAACTTCATCATGCACACACATTTTTCCCATCTGCAGTAGCAGTTAAGTAATTTTTTTTGTCGCTGTGTTGCAAGTCCTCCTATCCAAGAAGAAAGCTTGATGAAAGTCAGAATAACTCAGAAATGTGTAAGTCTACTGAATGTCCATTGACCTGGTCAGTGTCTCCTTGGCAATGAATCAAAAGGCTTTACAGGCTGTAATAAGAAGTAGTTGTTACAGAGGATCTATTACACACTAGGAAAAAAACCCCAAACCTACAGGTTTTAAACTATTTTATTTATTATTATCCTCTTAATGATTCACAATTAGCTCATTTCTGTTGGCTAATGGTTTCATTTCACATGTAATAACTGTGTATTACAGCTCAATAAGAGCAAAGTAAAATAATACTGGGACGTAGTATGGAACTGGAATAAAATAAATCTGTGTAATCTCCCATGGACTAGATGAAGACTTAAAGATTAGTTAAAAACTTTCTGCTTTGATGTAGAAATACTAAATGTCTTGTTAAGGTCAATTCTGAATTCTGATTAAAAAAAATGTGTGGGGTGTGGATGGCTTTAGCTTTGAGGTTTTCTCTGAAAGATGGATCACCATTTTCAAGTGCAGACACACAGGCTGTTGCATCTAATTTTGTCTCAATTCCAATTCTCAGGAGAGCTCTTGGACTCTAATAAACAGTGTTTTGTGAGGCACAACTTACCAACTAGTTGAAAATCTCTACTGTCTCTAGAAACGTGGGAAAGTCTGCTAGACTGACATCCAGGGAACATCTATGGGAACAGTTCATTTATTACAGGACTGGGTATCTCAGCAGCCCTTGGGAGAGAATATGGTTAGTACATACTTAGGAAGGAGGACCCAGAAACCACAGAGTTGCAGGGATGTTCTCAAATTCCTCCTGTCTGAGGCTATTTGCAGACGAACATGCTGATCTGAGTTTGACAAATAGCTGTGTCACTAGGACCCACATGTGCTGTTACACCCAAAGAATATGAGAGCTGCTTCTGTTCCCCTCATGCTCTCCCAGGGCTGCCTTTTTGTTTTAGACAAGGA
This sequence comes from Ceryle rudis, assembly GCA_033439905.1. Classification (NCBI taxonomy): domain Eukaryota; kingdom Metazoa; phylum Chordata; class Aves; order Coraciiformes; family Cerylidae; genus Ceryle; species Ceryle rudis. The sequence goes on along the minus strand of JAAGNO010004402.1, from coordinate 75,970 downwards.
GAAGGAAACCACACACCCAAAAGGTGGATGCAGCAGCCACCCCCTATTTGCCCCAAGTCCAGTAAAGGTTTTCTTCGGAGCATAAGTGAAAGAAATGCATAGTATCCTGATGTTATCAAGAACTGGCTTACTGACCAAAGGTGTTCTGGCTGGGCAGGGTCCCTTGGCAAGTTCCTCCTGTCTGCAGCTGATCCCCACCCCGCTCCTGTGCATGTGCTCCAGAGGGCTGAGAAACAGTTTTGAACGCTGTATTTCTAAGAGCATCAGAATTACAAGGGTTGTGGTACAGGAACAGCCTCTCAGCCTCACCACCCAAAAACCTGAAGAGTCTAGTTCGCTGGTGTAGTGCATGGCACTGAATTGTTCGTTTCTCTGAGCTTGTGATTTCTTTGTGCTACAGGCTGGCAGCAGCCTGCAATTTTGAGGGTCAGCTGGAGAAAATGCCTATACATGCTGGCATGGCCAGCTCTTGGAGCTCTTCCATAATGGGTGACAAGTAGTGGTTTATTTCTGTAAATGAAGTGGGTTCTTTTTTTCCCCCAATGGGTCTTACCAATTGTAGTTTCTCACTAGTATTGCATGCTTGTCAGGCTTTATTTCTCAGAAGAGATAATGACTTTAAGTCTGTTTTCCTGTTCTGTCTACCAAGGCACATGTCTAATGGATCTAATTAGGCCAATACAAAATTCCCCAGATTATCAAGTATTGTTCCATTAAGGAAGTAGTATTTGAAGTCATATTTTTATTGGCTGAATTAGATTTGAAGATGTAGTGGGTATGTGTTGAAGGTGAACACAAGGAGAAGTTGTCATGACCAAAACAGCTTCTCATTGTTTAAAAGCATCTGCCCAGCCTCTGGAAAGAAAAGCATAGCCAGTTAACGAGGGTAGGATATGTGTGCTTGTAGTATGACATGCTGTTCATAATGTGTGCTTCCGGGGACAGGGAGGAAGTATATTTTAATAAATCTCAAAGTACATAATGTAAGGAAATTTTTAATATCTAATAATGTCCTCTTACAGACTCTAGTTTTGAAAATAGGCTTTTTTTACTCAGTCATTTGCATGTGTAGTCGTAGTGTTGTAGATTAAATTACTTGCTGGCATGGAACAGCTATGATTCTATACATTCTTAGAAAACTTTTTTGCTTTTTGTTAGTTGAAGATTTAAACATTGGAATAGTAAATCATTTGTGATCACCAATAAAACTAGAATTAGTTCATACATAGCTTTTTTTTTTTTCCCCCTGTGGTGTCATACTTTAAGCACAGCACTTCTTTGACATGCTGTAGAACTGTGTAAGGGTGTAAATAAAAAGGGGGCTGTGATAATGTATTGCAGAAGTATGCTTATTGAGGACTGCTGAAGAGATGAGGTGGGAAACAAGGCAAGGATCTCTGTGTACACACACAGCTTAGAATAAAAAGTCTATATTATGTAATGGAGTGACTCAAGGTACAGCAGTAGATCTTGTACTTCAGGGTTTGTCTGGACTAAGTAATTGACGTTAGTAAGATGTACTCCTCTTGAACCCAATGCTGACAGTGATTCAGCTGTGGGGGCTGATGGATAAAACAGGTTTCAACACCTTTAAGTCCCGAGAAGTTTCCAGTTATGATGCTAAAAGGTGCATGTGTTGTTTATTCCAGCAGTGAAACCATCTTTATTACCGCTATGGGAGCTGCACAACAGCTCGTCATTGTCCTGGTGGTGAGAAACGCTCATCCGAAGCTCCTCAGGTTTAAAAACACGAGGGGGAGACCTGTAACCAGATACATTTTACCTATCTTTAGTTATAAGCACAGAACCACTCATGTTTTAGCTTTAATCCTTAGAAATATCAATAAGGCATAGTTACAGTAATGTGATATTCTATGTAATAAACGAGCGGTGTTAAAAGCAATGGCAAGAATTGTTTGTAATGCTTTGCAGAATATGACTGGAAATAATTTTTTTTTTGTCAAGTTAAATTAAAACATTTCCTCAAACTTAAAATCCCAAATGGACTGTGGCCGTTCATAGGAGCAATGGAGTAGAACTGCACTTGTTTAAAGAATGAGTTGTAAAAGTGTTCATGCAATAAAGGAGATGGAAGGGCAGCAAATACCTGAATTCTTTGCTCATTCCGGATATTAATTAATTGTCAATCTGTTGATGATCTTTGCCAAACAGGCAAGTTTAATTGTCCTGTATGAGCCCCAGTAATACTGTTTTGCCTTCCTTATGCTTGAAACTGCAAGCTTGGTCAGAAGCTTCCTCTTTCGCATACTTTTCAAAGTCAAATTTGTACCGTGTGTCAAGCACAATAAGGAACTTTGGGTGAGTGGTTTTGACCAGTTTAACAAAGCGCTGCGAGAAATCTTGCTACACTTTGCAAAAAGCTGTCACGAAGGGGGGTGAAGTTAAAAAAAAAAAAATCCAAATAACTACATATGTGACTTATTTGAAGGTTATAAATTAAGCCTAGAAAAGAGTTAGCTGATTATTTGATCCGGTGAATCTCCATTAGGTTCACATTTAATGCAGATTAGAGGTTTCTCCGTGACATCTCTGCTTCATTCAGTGCAGAGAACGCAGTTTATGTTCTTGGTTCTTGCACGGGAGTAAAACAGAAGGCAATTTTCTGCACAGCTGAACTGAGAAGAAAGTCTGCATCTTGACTTGATCTTGGGCTTGACAGGGCTTACATAAGGTGCTGGGGACGAGGACTGTTGATTCATCTCTATTCCTCCCCCCGTTCACATAAACCAACACAAAAGGTGTACATAAGCAGTAAGTTGGTTTCGCACAACGTATAAACAGATCCCCACACAGATGTAGGTGAAAATACTAAAACGGGAAATACTGCACACTGCTGTTAATAGACAGTCCTGTTGACAGGGATGCAGGAAAGGACTGCAAGTCTAAATAGCTTTTATTTTGAAAATGAAAAGAAGTGCTTTTTCTAATGTACAGCATAATTAGCTATTGCAGGATAATTACCTCAAGTTAAAGATCTTCATGATAGAAGCAAGCAATATATATTCAGATATGGTGAGTGCCCTGTAGAAAAGACAGAGCACTAGGCATCTCAGATTTTAGAATAAATAAGCAGATGCTCCTATTAAGCTGAAACCCTGATACAGCTGGGCGGTTACTAGTGTACATTTCTTTTCTTCATCAAGTAACAGATGGCAGCTAATCCACTGCGAGAGCGAGGGAAGGCAGTGCATCCATCTTAAAAACATACTACAGAAGCTTCAGGAGAAAGATCTTCTACACAGGATGATGAAAGACAGCATAACTGGTGTAGATCACATTGTTGCTTGGGGGTTTTGGGGGGGTTGTTTCTGGTTTGCTTTTCTCTTGGAAAAAAACCACCTCAGAGTAAGGAAAATGTGATAGTGTATCTGCTGAACGTTGAGCGCGTTGCTGTGTTGACTTTACTCCCTTCCAAGCAGCAAACCTGCTGCTGTTCTCTGTCACTTGTGTGATGCACAACCTTTTTGGTTTGGGCTAGTTCTTGTATTTGTTCTGGGTTTTTTTGTTTTGTTACCTGATGTTTTATTTCAGTACACTACTGATGTGACTAAGATTGTGTACTTTGACATGTGTCTGGTCTTGAGGAAGGTGGTAAAGCTGGCTGGTAGTTTAACCCCTCTGACAGTTTTAGTTCATTGCTGATGAAGTGGGGAGAAGCATCAGGTCTTGTGTCCTTGGCAAGCTCACAGAGTGCTAACCCCTCAGTTTTTAGATAAGCGATACCCAATTTTGCAGACAAGCAATGTGAAGTACACAGGGTGCGTCCAGCCAGAAGCCATGGGGTGTCACCCCCTTGGCTAACGAGAGCAAGATCATTATTAAGTAGTAGGAATATCATGTCAAGGAAAATTAAATCGAGGCAAATCCCCATAATTACAGCATTGGCCACCCTTCACCTTGCTGTGCTCCGTGTCGGCACCTGCTTGGGGGTGGCACGTTCATTTAGGATAAGCTGCATCCATTTTGGATGAGAAAGTTTCAAGCAGATGCATCATTGCAGCAAAACTTCAGTGATGGGGAAATGTTGCCACAGTTTCCTCTCTCTGCTTCCCATCCTTCTCCTCCCTTCACGGCTATATTTAGCAAACCTTGCCAGTTAGGCAATGCAAATTTAAGGCTGCAGAATTATCATCTTTGGAAATATAGGTGGGAAAAAAAGAATACCTCTTAAAAAAGTGGTTTGGGAAGAATAATTTCTATTGCTGCGCCAGGAGGAGGAGGAAAAAATGATCCCTTACGCGCCCTCGCCAAACACAAACACAGCATTTAGCCTGACAAGAGCCCACTGATGCTTCAGAAGAAGCTGCAGTTGTGCTTTTCAGGATTGCTACACACACGCAGACTCGCTCTTGGGAGACTCACAGCTGCAGCCAGCACAACGCTGTGGCAAATGCTGCAGACCCTGCTTGGCTGGTGCGGCATTTACTGGTTTTGCTTCCCTGTCTGTGGTGCGGAGGTGGCAGATGAAGTTGTGGCTATTGCAGTTTGCTGAGCTGTCTCCTCACTTGTTTCAGCCTTGACCAGGGGAATGCTGTGTTTGCCTCAGCTTTCCTGTTAAACAGACCATCAGAACAGCAGTATTATGCTAGAACTCTGACCCAGTGTTCCCAGCAGTGACCAGTTTGGTATGCCTAGGGCATACTGAAGGAAAGAGTCAAGCAGACCGTGAGAAGCCTCCTTGTTATCTTGTACCAGTACTGCATGCCCAAAGGTGCTGCTAGTCTCCTTATCACTGTTACTGGTCTGTTACCCTCCAGCTGTCCAGAGGCAGGAATCTGGAATGGTAGGCACTTACAAATTGAGTTTTAATGTAAGTTGACAGGTTATTTCCATAAACCCATCCTTGTTTGCACTATCCCTTTAAAATCCAATATTTGTAAAACGTTAAAGATGAGACCTTTTGGTAGACTGTTCAGCTTAGACTGTCAAAGAGTATTTTTGATCAAGCTTTTCCCTTTTACTTTCCCTACAGTCAATTGCTTCAGCAGACATGGATTTGAATCAGCTGGAGGCTTTTCTTACTGCCCAAACCAAAAAACAAGGTGGCATCACATCAGATCAAGCTGCAGTCATTGCAAAATTTTGGAAGAACCACCGAATAAAGATCCACGAGAGCCTGATCAATCAAAGCCGTTGGGATAATGTCTTGAAAAACATGAACTGGCGAGTAGACCTGAAGTCCCAGTCAAGACACGTTGATCAGATAAACACTCCTGTCGCGATAGTTGAAATGGAACTGGGGAAAAATGGGCAGGTAAGCTTTCTTTTGAAAAAATATGTGAATGTGTTTTAGCTGCGTAAGTGCTGAGAGATTTTACCTATTGCTGAATCCACTGCATCCAAATCAAGTCAGTGTTTATTTCATCACTGGGGCTTTAACGTACTTGAACTTGTGGTCTGTCTTTGGATATAAAGATACGTTCTGGGCAGTGAATGCAAATTTTTTTTTTTTTTTTGTATCTTCATATACATACTGACAGCTCCCTTTAAGGTTGGAAAATCTGGAGATGTAGACATCAAACATAAAATCAACCGTACTAGTAAATATATTAAGATTATATTTATATTTCATGCACTATTAAATTATAATTAAGGAATGGTTCAGGTTTCAAGGAACCTTAAAGATCTTCTAGTTCCCACCCTCCTGCCATGGACAGGGATACCTCCCACTAGGCCAGGCTGCTCAAAGCCTCATCTGTCCTGGTCTTGAAAACATCCAGTGATGGAGCATCCACAGCTTCCCTGGGCAACCTGTTCCAGTGTCTCACCACCCTCAGAGTGAAGAACTTCTTTCTAGTTTCTAATCTAAATCTACCCTCTTCCAGTTTAAGGTCATTACTCCTCGACCTATTACTACAAGCCCTTGTAAAAAGCCCTTCCCCAGCTTTCTTGTAGGCCCCCTTCAGGTACTGCAAGGCTGCAATAAGGTCTCCCCAGAGCCTTCTCTTCTCCAGGCTGAACAACCCCAATACCCTTAGCCTGCCTTTATAGGAGAGGCCCTAAGTTGATTAGGGCTTTTTTGGGGTTGTTTTGTTTTGTTTTCCCTGATCAAATACTAGAATTAGGTAATAGCTGCAAGGTAGAAGCTGAAAATGAATCAAGGTCACAAATTATGACAATCAAGTATCCCTTATATTTTAAGACAAATGAAGGGAAAGACTCCTCTTTATTTTATGTAACACCTATTTTCATGTTACATCTTTATTACCAATTGCATCATGCAATCTGGTCTTATCTGCCTGAAAGACATATATAGTTCTATCAGTGCTGAACATTGCATTTATTTTTAATCTTTTTTAATTCATGTGAAAGTACAGCTACAGGCACAGCTTCCCATCTTCAATTTTTCTTTTTTTCTGGCAGGAAAAGTGTTTCAATTTGGTATCTTGTTCCTCTGCTACGTGCTAGCAAATCTTAAAAAAAATTTGGGTTTTGCATTATTTTAGTAGCTGATGACTAAACAGTACTTGCGTTAGGTATACCTCAAATGTGTGTGTGTATATATATGTACACACATACCTAGAGTATACCTATGCAGACTGATGTAACTGAAACTGTGTGGCTATACCAAGGCCAGAAGGAATGTAGAAGTAAATTGGGATGCTACAGAGACAGTAAATACTGTTGAAGATACTCTGTTAGTTCTCTTTTACTCTTGATCTTGGAAAGCTTACCCTTCCTAAGTGCTGACCCTCTGCTGTCTGCTTGTGTATGGTCTGTGCAGTGACTGATACAATAATGGTGTGTATTTTTAGGGGTTTTCCTAACCCTAGAAAGGTGAAGTTTTCTGCTCAGGATCTTGAGGTTGGAAATAATTATATTCTGTTGGTAACAAATAGAAGAAATTTGGCTTTTTTTTTTTTAATAAAGGTTACAGTGAGTACATTAGTGTGCAAGTGGGAGAAATACCCATGTTCATTTAAAAAAAAAAAAAACTTAATTCAGAACCACTGTTGTATTTCATAAGGCAATTATATATTGTTATATAATGGTAGTGACGATTGTTTTGAAATTGTTTTTCCCTAGTAATGGACTATTACAGTAACATCAATCAGCAAATGCATTTGTATTTCTTCCACCCTGTGCAGAGAGAGAAAGGGGATGTGAGCAGAAGGAAGAATAGACATTTCTGAGACACTGTATTTTCTCTACAAAAGCAGAATGAGTTATTTTAGCAGTACAGCTTCATATTTCAAAGGGAAGTGGTTGTGTGAAAGTATTTTTTGAACTGCCATCAGACATAACTTTTGTCTCCTTTGCTGGGGACAGTGCAGTACTGAGCTGTCAGCAAGTATGTCTGTGTGAATAAGGGTATTAAACTGGTACTTAGAGAAATAATAATGGAGTAATTAGGATTGTCACCACTTGGGTCAAAACTGGCATTTATTTTAACGCAGTGAGGTTTCACGTAGTCTTTAGCTTTGGTTTAAATAGATCTTTTGCTGCAAAGCTTTTGGCTGAGGCAGTCCGAAGCATGCTCATGTGATGCACTGAGTCAGGGCAGTTGGGGGAAACCCTGGGAACGAAACAGCAGCAAGTGTTCATCAAACAGAACAGTTCTTCCAGCCATCAGCCTCTTCCCACATGAATTTGGGGACTTCCTGGAAAGATGGTCACAGGGACTTTAATTGGAGGTTAAATGAGTTGTTCTTCCATGCTGGATCCAGCCCACAAACTGAAAACCATCATGTTTTATAGCCTTTATATGTATTTTTACTTTACTGTTGGCACATTTATATCTGTTCTAAATATCAAGTTGTTTTTAGCACATCAAACACAGATAAGCTGGTACCTTTTCAAACTTAACAGAACATCTTTTATAAATGTCAGTCATATGTATGATTTGGCAAACAGTGGAGATATCCTGCAAAAGGGGCTGATGATTTAGGAGTAAATTATTCAGAACAGACTGTTTTCATTTGGACACTTGATAACAGGGAGTATACAAATGCATTGATGTGTAATGAATTGACATTAATATTTCAGCTGTTTTGATAGAAGCAAAGAAATGCTCTGTAGAAAATGTACCTTTCCAGAATTTAAAGTCACTCTGGTTCTTCTCTATGTCTCTGACTGGATTTAGATCTCTGCCATGTGGAAGGCAGGACAGTTTGGTGAAGTGTCTGCTCCTTCTGCTTCAAAAAGTAACCTTGTTTTCTGCTTGCCTTCTCTGAATTTTAATCGGTCAATTCTTCCATGATGGAAAGACTGTATATGTAAGACCTGATATGGCTAGAAATGGGGAATTTGATGTGACTGGCTCATAAATGCCAGTTGACTGAGTTTATGTGAATTATATCTAATTTCATGAATGTTTTCTGATGGAAGAGACACATTTCTGGGTTTGAGAATCCATTACAGCTTACATGCATTAATTTTTACTATCCTTGGCATTACTGCTAATAGAATAAAAAATTAACCCACGCCTCTAACTGCTCTTAAAAACACTTATTAAAACAAGTACTCTTAGAAATGCTAATGAGCAACATTTGGAGAGCTTGGTTCAGGACTTGTAACTTACAGTTTGAACTCTTCTTTGGTAAAGATTTTAGTGACATTTAAAGTTTCCTTTATGCTGGTGATGAAGTCTTTTTACATCCTGGTTAAGGGCAGATAAACTTGTTAGCCATGAAGTACTCTGCTTTGAAAGGCTATTTTCTTTAACAGTGTGACTAAAAATAAAATCCTACAGCAGTTGCACTTCACCCGCATTTGCCTTCATCTGTTCCTGATATTCCATGCTCGTTGCTGCAGTTCATTCTTTTGTTTTGAACAGTCCACCTTTTCTTTGACACAATGGTTTTAGCCTGCTGTATCTATATCTTGCTGGCTTTCTCTTAAATCATCTATAGCTCCCTGCCCCCTTCTTTATGTCTTTTTTAATCTTGTCCTCCCTCTCTGAGCATCGCTGTAAAGCTCTTTCGGCATGAAATTTCAGCCAGACACAAATCTGCTGGGAGGCACGGCAGAGTGAGCTGGAGTCGCCCTGCTTGTGCCCTTCCTGCCCTGCTGCATCAACGCTGCTCCATATGATGAACGGTCACTGCCTGCAGATTTCAGTCAGAGATTTATATCTGACCTTGTCATTAATAGCAAATAAATGCATTGGATCTGCACTGTAGTTTGGCATTAAGATATATTTCAATTTGTTTTATGGACTTTGTCGTGTTATTTTTCCCTATGAGATGTGCCCCTCCTCTGGGGCTGTGTTCTTCCCACTAGTATTCTGGGCTGCTTTGCCAGTAAGTTTTTCTTTTCTTGAAGCATTATATATTTTGCATTTTAATATCTGAGACTGATGGAATGTTATAGATGAGCCTGAGTATTTGCTCTTGGCTTTTATGCTTGAACTTACTTATAGTGTGGGTTTTTTCACATGCATTTCTTTTTGGTGTTTAAGATACTGATAATCCATGTAACAGCACTTCTATTGGAATTTTGTGGGATGTCAAGCATGTTTTATGAGTATTTTCTGCTCTAATTTAACATGAAGTCTGGGATTACACTGCAGGATTCTTCCCAGAAAGACCTGAGGAAATCATATCAGGATTATGGATTAGAGGGGTTTTTTTTCAAAACACTGTATAACTCTTTCCTTTTTCAAAACACCTACCTGACAAAGGTGTCATAAAATTTAGTATACTGTAGGCAAATACTACTGTACAACAAATACTAGAAGCTACACTGTAAGAAATTAGGATAGTCTCTTTCAAATTTAAGGACAAAGAGCAGCCTCTCATTTCATATCATTTTTCTGAAGCCTGAAGTCACCAGGAATATGTATCTTCATGTAAAACAAACATATTTCTTTACAGAATGGTAATTCACTCTATTAGTAATAGACTTTTGATAACTGGAAAATCTAATATTTGCTGGTTCTAACTAAGTTTTGATTGCCTCTTTAAGTTCTCACCAGTGAGATAAATACTTGCTGATGAAAGGATTTAATGAATGAAGCGATCCTTTGCCAGTGCAAGTACTTACCCAATACTGAAAAAATAAGAACTGTCAGCTCATAGTCTGCTCTCTGCCAATGGCTGGGTCCAGACCCTGGTAATTCAGATGTGATAATTCAGGTGTAGAAGGAATTAATAGTGAGCACAGACAATTGTCGTGTGCTATATGTAGGAGGGAGAATGCTACCGAGAATTTGAAGGTCTGGAGCTTGAAATTTCATCGAGTTTTAGTTTGTATGACTATGAAGATTTAATGTTCTGGGAAGTAGTGAAGTAGGTCTGAACTTTTAGGATATCAGAGTTGTTTCTGACTTGTTAATTATATACGTTCTACACAAATCTGGCTTGAAATTTGTATCAACTGTGCTATCAACAAATGATAAACTGAATTCACACACGTGTTCAAATTGAGCATGCTTTCACAGTGTAGTCAAAAAATCTTAGGATTTAGCTTCTGTAAATCTCATAGCCTTGCTAGGATTACAGACTGAATGCTGCTGAGGATCTGTTGGTGTTTTGCACATTTTCATAAGCACAGGTCTCACAGTTTCCCTAGTCTGGTTATCTCCAGCAATAGCTTTCACTGCTGAAGAAAGGTCACGTCAAGAAAACGTCATGAATAAACTCATGCTATAGGGAGGAAGGATTATGGCTGCGCTTGCTTTTGACTCTGCGTGACTCCAGGTCAGGCTGCTTCAGAGCTATCACTGAAAATAACTTCAGATAATGGACTTTCAGTCCTTCTTATGTAGGATCTATTTGAAAAGACAGACCACCTTTTGTAGGATATTGGTACAGGCAAAGCAATGCTTAGGGAGATGAAAAGTAGGTCTAGGTATCTGAACCAAAATAAGGGCAGCCTGGCCTGTGAAGAGGAAGGAAAAACAACAACCAAATTGTTCTTTCTTTCCAGCCTTAATCTGTTTTAAATCTTTGTAGTTATTGGAAATATTGTTCCGGTCAAGAATGAGAAAGCACGGGCATTTAGAAGCCGAATTGATCAACTTAACTGCAATGGACTTAATACTTTTATGTGATTAAAAATATAAAACCCAGTAAGTAGAAGTTAGTGGAAAAAATTCACCTTTGTGGCCAAGCCGAATGTAATCGCTTGAGCTTTTATTCACCTTGGAGATTTATGAGCTGGAGGGAACAGTTACATAAGGCAGTACAGTGCGAAAGCAAAAACCAGAGAGGGCAACGGGTCACTCAGCACATAGAAAACTGGAACACAGTTGACTGACTTACCTTAGTTATTGCCTTAATCCTCTGCATGGCACACTCTGTAGTCCTTTGCTTTGCCAGTTCAATTTTTGTCATCTTCTCCTGGAAGCAAACTGAAATTTGGGGAACAGAAAGAGAATTTTGTTATTTGTGGCTGCTGGGATTTTTAAGTATAGTATGTTACAGAGATAAGAGCATTAAACTGAGGTACTAAATAACTGACTTGAATTAGCACTTTTCCACTGTATATATTTGACAATATTTTTTCAGGAGTGCCTCTTCTGTCCATCCTACGTGAAGCAAGGATATTCTACAATTGGTGGTACTAACTTCTTCTGTCCTTACCTATTTGTGCTGTGCATATATACACGTGGGTGTGCAGATGCACGCACACACATATATTCCTTGTCAACGGTTCTTACTCTGGAACTGGATTTGCTGAAGTAGTTAAATAGAGTAATTTAAGTGAGACGTAAGTATTGCTGATTGTAGCCAAGCACAGGGTATTATGGGGAGAACTCTGGGTTAATTGAATGTGAGCTGTATGAAGAAAGATGTTATTGTAATGATGCATATTTACTGCCTTTCATCTGCCTAAATTCAGATTCAGTCCTGGACCTTTGAAATTTTTTGCCTTCTTGGAAAATACATTGGGGTCTTGGACATTATGACAGGGAGCTTGCCATCTGTTATCTAGCAAATATTTTGCAAATTAACATCAATCTGGAATTCTCATGCAGCAATAAAATGTTGAACGGCTTTGATGAACCACCCTCCAGAGCCATCTCTTGCAGCCTTGGGATATAGACTACGATGAGGCTGGGACAGGGCAGCTGGGTTCAACAGACCTATCTGTTGAAAATTGTCTTCAGCAAATGCAGTTGGTCACTTTAGCTATACCTTTCTCTGGAATTGGCTCTACACGTTTACGAATTAGTCAGAAGGACCCGTTCTTCCTCCTCCTTATTGTTCCTATGTTATGCTTGTCTGCTCATGGCATTTCTGGAAGTCCTTTTCCTGTTTTTTTGCCATCTGCCTTGTCCCCAGAAGTGGTTGGTACACTTTTGGAACCTACCCTTATCTAATAACCCTCAAACCTCGTCCTGGCTCCCCTACTGAAAGCATTTCTGTGACTTATCGACTTTTTCTTCACAATTCCTGCAGCCCTGGGGGAGGTTACCCTGGGAGTTTACCACAGTGCATATTTTCAGATCTTAAAGATTCAAGCTGGATAAAGTCACTGTGGTCATATGTGCAGTCAGGGTCTCCACCATAACACACCCAAGCATTTAGCCTTCAGACTTTCAGGTGAAATGAGTGGTTTCATGTTTCTTTAATCCAGTCGCTGTGTGCATTTCAGTTTCTTCTCTGTTCACCAAACCTCACATGAAACATTGAGCTAAGATTGTGTTTCTGTTGCTTTTGTACTCTGTGCTTTAGTTCAGTATGAATGTGTGAACTTCTAGGTCAGGAAGTGGAGAGTTGAGGAAGAGTGGCTGGTTGGGACCTGTGACATTGAATTGGAGGGTGGGGTATGAAAAAAGCTGATGGCATTTAAAGAGAACATGTTGCAAAGATGGTTGATGAGCATCAAAACCGCCGCAGCTCTGTCTCTGTTCTCTAGTAAGAAAGTTCCTGTGTCACTGATGAACCTAAGTTCACTAGGATGGTGAGGAGTTTATTGTGCTTCCTCATCACTTTCCATTAACTGAGTGATCCAGAGACCCTGGATTGCACACATCGGATCACCAAAGCAATTGCTCAGTTTGAGGCAGATTGGCAGAGCAGTTTCACCGCAGAAGTTCCGCTACTGTGTAAATAATGACAGATGACTCCACTGTCCATGCAATCCCTCGCTGCCGTGGACTTTGAGCTGCATAGAAATTGACTGCAAATATGCAAATTAAAGCACACAAATATGCAAATTAGATCACACTGTCTGTCCTGTGTTGCTGCCAGAGGGCAGAGGAGCAGCTTTGCTTTTTCCACATCTAGCAGCCAGCTAGAGATTCAATCTTGTTGCAGCAAAACCAAGCTATAAAGCTTGAGATGAAATGCAGCATAAGTCTTGGAAGAATGGAGCTTTAACATAGGAAGTACAAGGCCTTTGGAGATATGTAAAAGGTGAGATAAAGGTGGATTAAAAACTGCCAGTGTTTCTCACTGTACTAATACCATGCCTGGGGGAGGAGGCAGAGGGTACCACACTTGTCCAATGTGATCAATTCCTGCCTTATTCAAAAGCAACTTTGCAATGCAAAGATTGAGTCTGTTGGCCACTGTGTTGCCAACTGTTGAGGACCCAGAAAAAGCACTTCCTGGTTTAAGGCCTGCTGTGGTAAATATGTAGGACTTGGTGACTTCTGGCACTGCCCACCTTTTGTAAAACCAGCAGCATGTAGTTTGGGTGTGAAAGTGAATGTGTTCTGTTTTCTGAATTAATTTCTCTTGGGATAAATATATTTTGTGAAATATATTTACTCTGCAGGCCTTCAAGGAACAGGAATACAGTTGAAGGGCCAAAAATTATATTCTAAACTAGCTTCTTTTTAACAAAGTCAGAAGTTTTGCGTGTTTCTCAAAAAAAAACAAAAAAAAAACAAAAACAAAAAAAATTTTAAAAAGGGGGAAT
>JAAGNO010004402.1:41554-62127 GCA_033439905.1 Ceryle rudis | reverse complement strand
AAAAACAAACAAACAAACAACAACAACAACAAAAAAAAAAAAAACCAAAACAAAACCACAAAACAAAAAAAAACCCACACATTTTAAAAAGGGGGAATTTCTTTGCTGGAGAGCCTGTACACTGACTCAGAGCAACTGGCCTCCTTGAGTCTTGGCTCCAGTGTTACTGGCCATCTGTGTTCTTCAGAGGACTTGCATGTCAACATTAGTAAGCAATTTGTTCTTAGAAAACTCAGGAAAAAAGGGAGTTGTTATGAACATACAAGCCCACTTCATTGGCTGACAAAGCCTCTTGTTTTTCCAAGCCTAGCCTGGCCAAGTACATTTAAGTTTTGCCAGTTGGCCAGCCCTCCTGCTCTTGACAGTGTGCCACGTTGCCACTGAAAAGCACTTTGGAGATCCTTCCAGGTTTGTCATGGTTTCTTTTGAGATCCCTGAATATTAGTGTCCAGGGGTGTAAACAGGCTCTAACTTAATTTATTATAATTGGGAAGAGCTGCTGCTGAAGAAGTTACCAGAAGACACAGAACTGGAAAGCAGGCATGTAACTGGGGGGAAACGTTGGTAACGTACACCCTTCTTTGCTGCTTAATCCTTTGGATTCTCTGTATTCTGTTTAAAAAAACCCAACTATATATATATGTATGTTTAAAGGCTGGACACCAGCTTTGCTTGTGCAAGAACTGAGCCAACAAAAAAATCCAACGCAATCCACAGAAGCAAAAGCAAAATCACTTCAGACTGTACCATTAAACTTGCCTTAGTTATCTGTATGGATTTTTTTTAGGGAAGAGTGAACCTGTGTCCTTTCTTTTGAGCAGCTTGTATTATCTGCCAGAAGCTTTGTTTTTTCACCTTCATGAATTGAATTCCCATGTGGTGAGCAGTTCTATTAATACATCAGGCAGCAGAAGGCATGGGCAACAGGAAAATGCAATTCGTAGGCAGTTCTCAGTATAATCGTTTTATCAAGGAGATATTTCTCTTCTAATTCCTTGCAAGCTGTGGCTTTCTGTTCTTCTAGTGCTTCTACTCGTGCCTCATCCTAGTTAAAAATGGAAAAAAGATAAGCGTTGCTTTTTTTCCCTTCCTTTTTCTTCCTATCATGCCATTTGCAAAATCTCTGAGGGATTTCACTGGTAGCTGCTGGAATTTGCTGGTGTACAAAACTGTCCTTGGCAATCAGTATCTGAGCATTAATGCTGAGGTATTATGAGCTCCCTATATAGAAATGTAGTTAATCAACATGTGAAATGCTTGGAATACTCAGGCTATGTCTGCATAAAATCAAACTCATCCCTGCGGCAGGTGTTCTTGCTACTATCAATTTACGCTACTAGCAATAGTACCTAGGGACTTCTGGATGCCAGCAAAGAAATTTTGGGCTCACAACCCTTCCCAAGGGAGTGAATTAAGAAGGTAGGTAACAAGCCTCTTTTTGCAGATACCAACCACCACATTGTATAGGTCAGGTTTTCAGCAGATGACTGGTAGAACTTTGCACCAAAGCAGCTCAAACATTTAATCTCCTTTTGAAGGGTCGCTTACCTCCGTATGGATTTGTCTTAGATGTGCACATGGGTACACTGGCCTTTGCTTCGTCTTGTGAAAAACAGAGCGAAAGGAAGGCAGTAAATGGAACTGCCATGGAAAATCACATGTGGGTCTTAGATGGTAGTTTCAGGTTACAGGTCTTTTTCTTGCAGCTATGTGGACTTTGAGTTCCTGACCTTTGCTACTTGTTCTCACTATTGCACTACGCCGGTAGTTATGCATTTACAGAGTTGAATGTGGCTGAGTGAGTCCAAATTAATTTTTTTTTTTTCCCCACCCCCCAAATTATTTTCAGTCTGGATCAATTTGTTAAAGGGACAGGGTGAGGGCAAAATTGAGCCAAAGAAATTGGGAACTCTGCATTGCCATGAAAAGAAATGCTCATTTAAGCATATGTGTTCAAAGAATCACCCATTTTAAATCCTAGCTAGTGATCTCTTGAACATGAGAAGTAAAGAGCTTTCCTTGGGTGGTAAGGATAACCTCTCCAAAGTGCCAGTTTTTCTTCATAAAACGGAGGAGGAATAGAAAATGAGAGAAACGGCTGTTGGATGAGTTTGATATTGTAGACTTAAATCTGGAGAAGTGTGGAAAATGTATCTGATTTAGAAATTATCTACAGTGGTATCTGGAGGTGGGAACCTGGTAAGATTTCTGGAACAGAGGAATCTTGGTATTTTAGCATTGTTAGTATTCTTTGTTTCTGGAAAATGTCTCATCTATGCACTTTCATGATGATCTTTAATGAGAAACAGGAGTGAAATGCTTGTCATATTAGTTGTCAGATTGTTTTCTCCAGTGTTAGGTGGGAAATATGGCATGCTGAACCACAGACTTGGCTGAGTTGCCTGGAGTGATGCTAGAAGTCTGGCAACAGCAAGGAGTAGAGCTGAACAGCAAGTGAAACCTGACTTAGTCACAGCTTCAACAAAAGCTTTAACTGTTTTGTTCATTACGTTTTCATCCAGTGGTTACAAGAAGTTGATTGCTGTCAGTTTCATAATCAAAATAACTTTCCCTGTTTCCTTGCATGACTCTGTTGCATTTTTTTTTCTTTTTTTGCTTGTTTTGAAAATACTTGAGGAAATGTGTTGAAGCAGAAGTTTCTCTGCTTTTATGTGAAAGGAGATGGTTGGGAGATCACTGGCAGTGCCTGTGGTTGAGACATCATCCTATTTACTGCTTTAGAAGTTCAGGAAATGACTACTTTGAACATAATTCCAAGGGCAAGTCCTATTCATTTGGAAAGAGATTCACGTTTTAGCTTATAAAAGATACAGAACAAACCTTTGATTATCTCTATGCTGTAATTTTACATAGACCTTGACACAGGGTTGGGTTTTTTTCTATCCTCCTTTCAAATTGTCAGTTGCAAAACTCCACAAAGATAATCAGACATGCAAATTTTTGATACATTTTTAGTTCAAATTGCTGGTGTATATTCATTATTATGTTAATAAGACAATGAAAGCATAATTTAAATTGCATATGCTTAATTTATAAATGCTTGAAATACAGTCCCACTTTTAAAAGTAACCATATAAATGATGCCACTTTTCCAGTTTGGGGTTTTTTTTCCTCTTAGGTCATGAGGAGGGTATAAACCTCTTGCTTTAAGGACAAAAATAAGTTTTTAATGCTTTTTACCCAGACTCTGCATGATTAAAGTACCTCTGTGCTGAATTTTAGTCCTCCTTGTATGCATTGTCACATTCCTAATGATTCAATTGTAATAAATTGCACCAGTTGAGACCTAGCGAATATTATGGTGTTGAAATTTGAGTTCCCAAACTGTATTAGGTGGAGTGAGATAGACAGATACAAGAAGGAAAGAACAAAGTTTCCTTGTGTTCAAATATGGCTAAGCTCCACCAATGCAAATCAAGGACATGCTTGCCCTATATTTAGTTTGCAGTGGCCTAACCAAATGAGATACTCACAAATTTCTACTGGAATTAGAATAAATTCTATGACAGCTTCTGAAGCTTGCTTGAACATGCAAAGCTGCTATAATCTCTATTTCTTTAAAACTCTAAAGTGATATTTGAATGCTTACAGGCAATAAACTTTTCAGTCCATTGATTACATTTCAATTGAATTGCTTTCAGAAGTGGAGCTGTTAAAAAAATCCATTCTATGTAACCTGTAAATATGCTACAGGACTTAAGCAAAGGAGTTCAATAATGGCTGCCTTTTTTTTTTTTTTTTTCTCTTTTTCCTTCTTAAGACTTCAGCCTGGAAGACAGTATCTTAAAAGAACTCGACATTGGGGAGAGTCTCCAGCATATCCAGTTACACTGGCCTGACTTATTTGGTCTCAAGTAATGAGGCATGACAGATCATGAGTGCAGTGCATCATGTTCAGAACCAATGACCTCTTTCAGAAAATTACATTTCTGCTCTAAGCAGTCATTTTGAGTTATCTGCAGCTAATTTTAAACTGCCTGCTTTTATGGAAACCGAGTGCTTGCATTTCCCGGTAAATAGTACCATGATGCTCAGAGACAGCTCTAAAGTGCTACTGTCTGGGAAAAAGCCCCAGTCTGATCAAACTTAATTAGACTGGAACCTGTTCCTGCCTACAAATATCTTGATTATACAATGGGAACAAACATGACACTTGACAGAATTGGTTTTTGTGGTACCTACTGCTGTGAGGATGTGAAAAGGAACTGTCGATTCACATGTTCTCTCTTGCTGAAGGTGCAGGCATTGGCAACAGCATCTTCCTGTGTTGTTTGTCTTTTTACTGACACTTTCAGCTAGAAGAGAAAAGATACTGATTGAGTCAGTCAACTTCTGGATGTAGTAAAAAATGTTTTGATTTAGTTTGGGTTTTTTTGGGTTTTTTTTTTTCCTCGTTGCCATCGCTGTCCTGTGGTGTTTATGTCACTGCTATTGCAGTTTGAGCAATGAGCCATGTCTGCATCCAGCTGGCCATCCAGAGCTCACCCAAGAGCAGGTGGAGAAAACTAGGCTGTTGGAGGGAACGGTGAATCTGGTTCAGTTTAGATGTCTGCCTTGGACTGTTCCCTCAAAGAATCTGTTTCCACAGACTCCAAAGGAAATCAAGCATTGCTAGCTCAAATCTAGGTGCCTGAGGTTTGGGGAGATAGATCTCACCCTTTGTCTGAACTGCATGATGGTTAATGATGGCTTAACAACCACTCTTCTCAGATGAACGGTACGGATAAAACCTTGTGGCTTAGTTCAGCTCAGGACAGGTAAGTCAAACTGTCTCAGCCTTTGTTTTCTAGGAAGCAAAAACAGAAGAGAAAGTCAGCTCCTCCACTTACACTGGGTGACGAGTAGTTGAGTGAATGTTGTTGAACTCTGTCAGCCAAAGAAGTGCAGGCAGCTGGGTGACAGAGACCTGGATTTACAAGAAATTGACAATCTCTGGGTAAAATTAATGCAAGATATAAGTGAAAGGATAAAGAAACCCTCTTTAAATGTGTTTATTTTTTTAAAGTCATTAAACAAGCATTGTGTTTGCAGAGAGAAATACTTACAGGTTTAAACATGACAGTTGATGACGCTGATAAGAACTGATCCAAGAGCACTGAAATATCATGGTCTGGATACTATGTGTGACCAAGCCACTTTACGTCCTAACACTTTCCTCTGCAAACACACTGAGTCAAGCTTAGTGGATGCTAGGGCAGAATAAACTGAAGAAAGACAATACCCCTAGCTGAGAACAAGGATTTGAAAGACAGTGGACAAAGAGATCACTTTCAAGGGCTTGAAGGTTCTCTCTTGGTGGGGGCGGGTAGAATAGAGAGGCTTGTTTTTCCAGGTGCAGAGCTTGGAGATCAAAAAGACTTGCTCACCTCTGAAGGAGACTGTTCCCTAGAGCTGCTGGAGGAGATCTTAGCTTGAGGGACTTGAGGGCCTTGGGGTTGTTTGAGGGGTGTTGGCTTGCCACAATCCTCGTGTAGAAGACACCTGGTAAGAAAACTGCTTTTAGTGAATCTGCATTTTCTTCTAAACCATCAACTTTTGCTCTGCACAGGCAGTACTTTATTTCAGAGCTTTGGATGCTGCTTTTCTCAGTCGTTGCTTTTTGAAAGAGGTTGTCAGAGGTGTGATGCTGTGTTCCAAGCCTGTGACACAACCTCGTTCCTTCTGCCCCTTCTTGTGCATTTCTTTTACCCCCTGTTTGCATGACAGTATGTAGACATAGACAATCTCTTCTGGCTTCCAGGAGAGATTTCAACTTGTACCTTTCTCTCAGCGCAGCAAGCAGAGTGCCAGGTCAGAGGGATGAGTTCTGCAAGAAATTTGCTGTCAGCCAGGAACTTGCACATGACTTCAAACGCTTGCTGTGCTCTAGGTCAGCCTGGCTCAGGATCTCCCATCCTAGGTAGTGACAGCAGTATCCCAACAACCCTCCCTCTACTCAGAGGACAGGGCTTTCTCCTTTGGGCAGGGAGTTGTCACCAGGGCTCTCTCTTTGTCATCTCACTGCCTTCCCCATTTGGCACTTGAGCACGACTCCTCTGCACCCTCCTTCCTTTTATGCCCTTTGCTTGGCTCTGGTCGTGTGTTTGTTTTCCCTCCCACGCTGTCTCGGTTTCATTCACTGCCCAGGATAATAAGGGGCTTGTTGAATGGGTGCTGCTAAGTAACTTGTCTTCTTCATTCATTCTCTCTTTATTTATTTAACATTTGGTTTCAGTGTGCATTGAATACAAAATTATTAATTACTTTGTG
Organism: Ceryle rudis; assembly: GCA_033439905.1. Lineage (NCBI taxonomy): Eukaryota > Metazoa > Chordata > Aves > Coraciiformes > Cerylidae > Ceryle > Ceryle rudis. Next base: position 55,857 of record JAAGNO010004402.1, on the reverse strand, counting down.
GTTTATTTTAATAGTATTTATTATTTTGGATTTGCTCCTATGCAAAACCTCTTCCTGCCATAAAAAACTCATAAATAAATTATAATCATTATGATGGTGGTATTGTAATTCCCATTTCAAGGATACAGTCAAGAGGGAAGGGAACATAAATCCAAGGATTTCCACAAAATTTCTGGTACACAGTTTGAAAAATCCCCAGTCCGAGGTCCCAGAGCGCTGAGCCTTGGTGGTATAGCCAGTGTACATTTTGATTGCACACCTCCAGCTGTGACATTGAGTGGCAAACAGTCATTCTGCAGACCAGACCCAGCTGCCTCAGGCTGAGCCCAGAGAAAACAGGAGCACACGGTGAGTGACCACCTGGAAAAATGTTGTTGGTGTGACTTGCCCACCATTTCATGGGCTTTCCTGTAAAGGCACAGCCCAGTTCTCCAGGGTATCGCTCAGCTGGTTTAACTGTAAGACCCTTCTTTCTTTTCCTACAGTTCTCCATCTGCTTTTTGCCTCACCTTCCAGCTTCTGCAGTGAGAGTGATCCTGGGCAGCCCACAGCTTGCTTCTCTACACAACCCCCATTCATTGCCTGGGCACTGCCTGCAAGAGAGTTTGGCTAGAAAATAAATCATTGATCTTGACATAGCAGCCCGTGTTACAGCGCATACGCAAAAGGGCAGAAGGTTATTTAAGGTTGCCTGGCAACTGTAATTCTGTCATTTTCTGTATTTTGATAATTCTGCATTGTAGTGCTTATGTTCTTTGAGACAGTTTTCAAGAATAGGGTTGGAAAGAGGTTTTTTTTAAGATTATGCATGTAGAAAATCCTGGCTTGGACCTCCTGCACGCACACAAGAACTTTTTACCTGTGGGCAAATGACTTAATGTCTGCATGCAAATAAAGGCAGAACACTCATGATATTCATAAGAGAAAATATTAGTGGAATTCTTCCAGCCAAAGAAAATCCTGGATGGAGGTATACTGGAGCAGAATATTAATACCTCCCCATGCAAAATCTGGGAAACGGCTTTTAGCGCCTCTCTTTTCTTTCCCTGTTGTTAGAACCTAAGTAAAAATGCTGCCTTTTATCTGAAGTGGTTTGCCCAGAGACTTGTGCTTTGTGTGAGTGTAGATAGTATCCAGCCTTATCCTTTTCGTAACATCTTCCTTTCTCCGTATCCTGAAGTGTGAAGCAGTATCATTTTATACATAGTGAAATTAACAATAATACAATTAGATTGTATGCACTCTGGTTGGTAAGATGGATCTCAGGCATAGCTAAGGGAGTAGGCAGTCATGCAAAAATACCTAATTTCTACTGGTGTAGAAGGATAGATAGGTATAATGCACCCGTGCTTTTGGGAACCAGAGCCCGCTCAGCGTGATTGAATTATACCCTGGGCAGGTTCTGCCTGGTTTTTTTTCTTGGCTGAAGTGAGTATTTTGCAAGGTGGGAGAGCTAGGCAGGAAGCACATTATAGAACAATTAGCACTGGTCTGTGTTTGTCTGAGGAAGTGTCTGTCATCTTTGATGAGAGAAAGGTCATTTTCTTTGGAACGTCTGTAGAAGGTCATTTGATGTGTGCCAAGCCAATATGCAGGATTTGCAATTGGGATACTCTGCTGCTTTTCCGTGTTACAAGCTATCACTTGAAGGTTGCCCGAGCATCAGTTTTGATGGATTTGCTGGTAGACGGGGCACTATTTCCAGAGTTAGCTGCTAAACAGGGGACTGTTCAAGAAGGGTCAGTTGGGAGTAGGAGGATCTAGCAGAGATGCTCAAGCCAGAGTCCCAGAGGAGGCGCGGACTCCAGCAGGTTCTGAGGTGCAGGTCACCTCAGCAATGACAGTGTGCTCCTCGCTCTGTGTGTGTCTTCCTGTTTCTCCCTTGCCTTTCTCTGCCAGTTCTGCTTTCGTTGTTTCTACTTCTTCTCATTTCCCTTCTGCCTCCACACTCTCAGGGTGCTGCTCTGCTGCTTTCTTCCCTCTTTTTATTCCCTTGGCTTCCTCCTCACACTCAGACTTGGTTCTTTGTTTCATTTCAGCAGAGCTACCTAGAGTTTATTGGAGTTGTGCAGCACAGCAGAGGACCATGAACCATCCCAGGTCAAAGCTTCCCATGACCATGTGAAACTAGGAAGGCTCTCCTGGGGAAGGTTCAGGTCTGTAAGATGTCCACATGCTGTATCTCTAAGTTAATTGTGCTGAAACCAGCGCTGTGTTGTGAAAACAGCATATTCCTTTTGCTTTGTGGCAAAACTTATTTCTCTAGGAAGCTATGAATAGATTGAGTTGTGGGTTTGGGTTGTATGCAGTTTGTTTTCAGTTTTTGGGTTTTGGGTTTTTTTAAGCAGCATATGAAATCTTCATTTGAAATTTTTCTTCATATGAAAATCCTTGTCTGTAGTTCTTTGTGGATTTAGTGAACTGCAATATCAAAGCAGAGCTTTAAAAACAATGGTGGAACATACAGGAATTAGGACCTGCATGTTCTAATGTATTCTAAATAATGAGGTTTATGTAACTGAGCTGTATAATTTTGTTGATGATTATTATACTGAGAATCAGTGTTGCTAGTTGAGATACATGTGAACACAACCCAGGCTTATTACCCCGGAGACTTCATTAGCAATAGCTGGAATTGGACAGAGGGCAGCTTAAAAGTAAGCATAGATGATCTGTAGTTGCTGTGAAGGTGTGCCGACCACTCTCAAAATTATACATCAGACTGTACAAATGATACTGTGCAAATGATATGGAAATACAGACGATGCTCTGACGTGTGGCTCTAGGGTTTATGAAGACACTTTTTGATGTTTTTTCACCTTTGGACTAGTGGATCATGTGGCAACCTCACCTTCAAACAAGGTACCATCAAGGGACTTAATAGATTTACTGAGAGAATCAATTGTGCGTACATTGGATGAAGTCTTCCTTAAATACCAGCAAACCAAAGGGTCATCATCTCTTCCCCCCTTCCCTCCTAACTTCATCTGCCATGTCTTTGTAGCCTGCACACAACTCTTCTTTTTTTAACCTGAACTTTTGAGTTGAACTTAGTTGAAAATAAATTCTGAGAACTGAAGATTGGTATCTATGAACCAAAAGGTCCATTTATTTAGAGCATACTAGGTCTGTATGTTGTATATGGAAATAGATATTTTTTTTCTTTTCCTTTCCCTAATGGTAAACATACTTCACACCACAAACCTTGTTCACACAAAGCCCAGCATCCTGTTGACACTTGGTATTTTTGACAGAGGCAACAGTTTGGTCACCAAATGAGATGGAACAGGACTTTTTGTGCTGAAAACAAACATGTTCAAATCTCTTTCACTTGAAATTATGAAGATTTGTGTGTTTTGTCCATAGTTTTTCTCTCCTCTGTACAAACAGCTTTGTTTCTCTGGCTTGTGTTAGATTTTAGACTTGGCTGGTACTAATTAGAGAGAAACCAGGTGGATAGCAATGAGTCAGATGTTGAGGAAAAGCTGTGGGGTTTTTGGATCAAATCAAAGTGCTTCATGTTTACAGTCTATATTTCTGGTTGAGCAGGAGGACTTTTTCATGTTCTTCCAGGATGTTTTTGGGAAGTAAAGTGATAGCATAAGAACCTAAACAGAAAAAATGTCTTATAATTATGGGTGTGTTACATCACCAGACAGGTTGCCTTCATGCACAGTAAGTGCTGCACTGTGCTCATGTGCAGAAAAAAATTAGGCTTTACAAAGCTAATGGCTTATCTCCATGCCCTTGATAAATTCTGAATATATTTGGTTTCATATGCAGCCTTCCATTTGCATAAACATCTGGATATAACAAGCTATTCTGGCTTTTCTGGCTCTTTACTTTGTCTCCTCTTCCTTCTTACCTCTGAAATTTTCACTCTGTTTCGAGTCATTGCGTTGTGTCAGGTTCTCTTGTAACTCACCTCCTCACAAACATACATGCCTATGGACTTTTATCTTTTTTGAAAACTTGTGCTCAGACTCCCAAGGCTGCACCACTGCCAATTTGCTGTACGTAGGTGTGCCAGGAGCGAAGTATCAATTACTGACACTGAGGGAAGTTTCTAGGGTGGAGGTGGCCCCAGAGAGACCTGGCATTTCTTCTGAGGTTCCTGCAAGGTTAGAAGTGTGGTTATTTCAATGCAAATCCACTAGTCACTAGAAATAAATGCAGAGGTCTACTTTACTTTGTGTGTCTTCAAAGATTTATACTTCTCCTCTAGCATTTAATTTCTAATAATTTGTAGATTCAGGGGATGTTTTAAGGGGAGGAGGGAGTACATACTGTTTTTAAAGTACTGAATTGCTTCTTGGTGTAAGCTGCATCTCCCTGGAGCTGTTTCATTCCCAAGGACTCTGAACACAATCATCATTACTAGGTTTTCTGAGTGTTAAAGGAAATAATTATCTTCTTTTCATGCGCTTACCTCCCCTTTCTTTTTCGACCCAAGAAAATCAGAATCTAACAGGGAGCCTCAGAGCCTGTCTCGTTTGAAAGACCTCCAGATTTCTGGTGTGCTGTCACTGTCATTGCAACAGCATTGCAGTCAGGTACCATGGTGATCTTAAACGCTGTCACATTGCCTGCATGTACTTGTCAAAGGAACAAACCTTTTATAAGTTGGTTGTTTGGGTTTTTTTTATTGCTTTGATTCCAAGATGATTAACCAACAGGCATATCTAATTCCCACTGCAATGTCAATGCTATTTACCTTTGAAGAAACTAATTTTTAATGACTTGCTTAGTGCTTATCACTGCCTTATTCCTTTGTACTGCTTTAGCTTCAGGAGAGCAGCTTCTGACATTGGAAACTGCCAGTGTGGAAGTGCTGCTCGCTGAAATACCAATGGATCCCTGTTTCTAGGAATGTGTTTTAAAGGACTACTGGCAAGGAACTCTTTTGTACTTCCACTTTGAAAGTGGAAATGCAAAATGATGTGATACTGTCCTAACTTCCCTGGCTTTTCATTTATTCGGGCAGCAATTCTTAATGGTCTTGTTCTGAAACACGAAGCAGAATTTTCTAAAACATGGGAAAATGCATTGCATACAGACCTTAAGGCCATGGCTGCAGGCGTGAGAGTAGAACCAACTCAGAATTGTGTTTAGGCATTGCTGGTGGCACTATGATTTGTATAATTTTCCTTGCTATGTGGCAAAGACTCCTCTGATTCCAGAATCATGTTGGACTTACAGGTACAACAGTGTCCTCCTACTCCTTATGGGGTAGGACAGTGGTTAGTACCATGATGCAGCTGATATTTTCCTGGAAAAATTGTCCATGCGGGTTAAGAATGAAGTTATGTGTCCTGCTTGAGTGACCCTGACAAGGTGTACCACAGCTGAAACAGAGGTTTTAGTCCCCTTTCTCCTCCTCTTCTTTCCTATTTCAGAAAGCGATTTGCCTGCTTTACTGAGTTGATTTCTGGCCAGGTTAGTGGACAGAATTGGCTCACAGAAGACTCCAGTGATTACCAGTGCTGGTTTAGGGGTATTTTTCTGGAACAGGAGAGAGGACCTCTGTTTGGCTGACGTGTAACTCAAAGAGGCTCTGCTAGCAACTTGCTCTGAGTGATGGTGCTCACGAGCTGGCTGTGATGGTTGTGATTCTGAAGGATTCATCCTGTCTCTGAACCAGCTGTAATTCATAGTTCTTCTTAACTTGAAACATACTTTGTTTCCAGTAATCAAAATAAGCTAAAGATTTATTTTGAGGGGGCTGTTAAGTTTGGTGAAGTCTACCAACAAATTAATGAGAACTTAATAAGCATACCATACATAATTCTTTTTTTTTTTCCCCTCCTATTCAATGAGTCACATAAGGACCAAATGGCCAGAATCACTAAGAACTAACTTACTGTACACTGCAAAGCTTGGGGTGTGGGGTTGGAATTACTCTGTTGAATGGGGGAGCTTTCTCCTGGGACAACTCTTAAGAACATAAACACTGAAAATTTGGTTGTTATATCTAAATAACTTGTCATGTTGGCTTGGCAAAAGCCAATTTTCAGTATCTAAAGCAAAAGGGGCTTTTTACTGATTTTTGAGAGGGTTATTTATTTCTAGTCTCAGGATCTGAGCTTCAAAATAGGTTGTGTTGGGTTTTGTTTTTTTTCTCCTCCTTCAGAAAGAAAGCCAAAGTCTTGTTGCCATGGGCTTGAGGAAGATAATTCTGTTAAATTTCACAGAAAGGACCCTATTTTGCTGTGGATTTATGAGGAGCTTAAAAGAGTAAAGCTAAGTCATATTAGCAGTAATGAGATTTAGAAATTAGAAGTGATATATCTTCAAAAAAACCCCAAAACAAACAAACAAACAAAACCCCAACCAACCAAACAAAACATCTGCCTGGAATATATGGAGCTGACTGAATACAGAAACATGAAAGATGCAGTGGACCATCAGCTAAACCACTTTTCCAGCAGAGAAAATCTACTAGTAATGAGTGAAAGCAGACGTTTCATCCTGCTGTTTCTCTGTCCCTTGTGCTTACCAGAGTCACGGGTTCATATGCTTTTCCTAGGGTTGATGCCATGCATTAGGCAACTCCCACGGAGAAAACACGTAGAGTTTGTTCCCCTGTTCTGTTGGGTTAGGTGTGAAGACAACATGAAGACCAGAGCATTTCAAATTTAAAATTATGAGATAGATGTTGAGTTCATAGTGAAATAGCCTCCCGTAATGGAGTGGTTTCATGCTGGCAGCCCTGATGAGTCATTCTTCCTGCAGAGCTCTGCCAGAGTGTGCAACACCTACCTGGGGTCAAGCTTCCCATGGGTTTTTTGTTTGTTCATCTAAAGCTTCATCTCCAAGGCTTTCCTGTTTTTTTTCTAAAAGAGTACACAGTGAGACAAGAGGCTCTAGGTGATGAATGAGGGGTCCATTTTACTAATGACATGTATTTCGCTGAGGACATAACTGAAATCTGGCCATTTCACTGGCTCAAAGAGATGTTACAGCAAGAATTTTGAAAATACTGCAGTGATTTATTTACTTCTGCAAGGACTTAAATTCTAACTTTTCTCTGTGATGCTCATCCTCCCTGGGTAGTCTCATTACACTGCCTTCCTGTTTTCCTGTTATGCAGGAGCTTGGGTTAGTGTCTGAAAATGTGAATTATACTTAAATGAATGGGATTACTTGGGTTTTAGTTTGTTCCTCCTCCCGCCAGCAGCTGAAGTAGAGGATTTGTTTTCAAAGTACAGTGCCAGAATGTCAGTGATAATTTCTGATGGATGCTGTTCTCCTGAGACATGACAGTACTTTGTTCTTCAGCTTGGCTGGACCCACAGCAGTCTTCATCTGCAAGCAATGTTGTTTTGGGTTTGGTTTTTTTGTTTTGTTTTGTTTTTTTCTCTGATAGACTTACAGACCTTTTGGCTATTCCTTAAAGTTTGTTGATAGTGAGAACAGGTTCATGAAGCTTGTATCCAGAGTGCCAGATATAACCTTGGAAAAGATCTTTTTTTTTTCTAGGGGCATACAAAATAAACATGACCCGATGGGCTGTTTGAATAAATACAGTGGAAAAAACCCGACAGCTAAACAAAAAATTCAAGCAACTGTCTCCCAGAAGTGCAAGGTGACATCTGAGAAGATTCATTCCCTACTTAATCTTTGGGGACCAAGGTTGCTTCTGAGCTGTATGTGGTGAGTCTCGTCTCTGTAGGTTCCTTGTGTAGTCAGTGGAAGGAGAAGCATTTCCAGGGAGTGTCTCAGGGCTGATTCTGAGGGCAGATTTAGCCAGATGAGGACTACCCTAAGCACCATAGCTACCTGGACCTGATGTAAATACTCCTCAGGGTGGTTTATTGTGCAGATATTTGTAAAAGGCTGATGGTTGTTCAGCTAGCATCTTAAAAAGCCCTCTTGCAGGTTCAACTGATGCAGTAAAGAGAAGTTTCTTTTTGATACTAATACACATGTTTACTGTCCATCCTCAGTGAAGATGATCACTTGTCTTCTTTTCCTATCCTGCCTCTTCTTGATCCTGTCTCCCTTCAAAATCACAAGCAGTCACACTTTGAGCGGCATTTTCCTGCATCTTTTTGGTAGGTAACATTATTTAATCTTTTTGTTGCTGGTGCTAAGAAGGGGGTAAAAAGGAAGGGTGGCTATGAACGACTTTTTAGTGAGGTGTTTCTTTGTCTCGTGTTATCTCAGTGACATTATAATAGCTGTGCCTGTAACATCATCCTTAAATAAAAGCTAAGAGGTTGCTGATTGTTACCCTCTAGTGCTGGAGCGGTGTCCTGTTTCATCCTGTGCGAAGTGATGTTACTTTGTCTTTTACACTTTGACTTCTCAAACAATTTCTAAAACAAGATGGAATTTGAGTGCAATTTTGTGATAAAGGTTATGCATTTATAGAAGTCTTAATAGAAATAAGAGGAAAAATACCATTCTATTAAAAAAAAAGGGAATTTGTACCCCTAACATTCTAAATAAAATCGTCATTCACAAATTGATCAGGTGATGCCTACAGAAGTAGCTCTGTGTGGCCCCGAGTAGTTTGCTAAACTTGCAACCAAAGAGTCTTTCTGCAAAAACAATGAAACCTCTTTATTTCTGTTTTCCTTTCTCTTTTTTTTTTTTTACCTGAGACTGTTCTGCCTTTATTAATCTTTACCAAGTATATCTTTCCATCTTAAAAATATGGAATAACTTAAATTTCGAATCATATCAGTATTTTCACAGTGAATACTGGTTATAGTAAGGAAGATTTATCATAGGGTTAATAATGACTTAAGCTTCTATATTGTAAAAGTGTAGGAAACTGGTGTGTCACATTGCTCACTGCATGGTATTTAGAGCAGGAGGGACTTGATCTGACAGCACACCTGTGAAGGCAGAATTAAACCCGGGTTGTATTATCTCTTCACTGAAAGATGTCAGCATATCCTAAAACCCCACCTTTTATTCAGCTTTCAAACATGATCTATGATAGTAAAATTAATTCATTTCCAACTAAGCGGGAAATGGCCAGCACTATCTATGGAGTTTTCCCATCAGGGAGAAATCCATAGGAACACCTGCTGACCTCTCTGTGGCTTGAACTTCCAGCTTGACTTAGTCTGGTTTGCTTGTTTATCCTGTGTGCTACTTGGGTAAGGGAATTTCACAACCGAGAGAGGCCTGCGGATGCTCAGGATTCAGAAACCTCCTTAAAACAAAAGAAACAAACAAAAGCAAAACCACAAGTAAATGCATAGGTGAAAAAGAGGGAGATTTTAGTGTAGGTTTTACTAATATTTTTTTATCACTTTGCAGAAATGCAATTCTTATTTAGAGTAAACCAGACAAAAAGTGTTGTGCACTTTTGCTTCTTAAGAGATTTGTACATACAAAATATCCATCATTGAAATTACATATCAGCGAATTCATTGCTAAGGGAAAAACTCTTGCTGGATTTCATTCTGGGGCTGTCTGTGGAAGGACCTATCAAGTCCTGTGGTGCAAATGATACCAGCTTAAAAAGACCTTTCAAGTTCTCGTATTTTTGTCTAATCAGCCATGGTATAAGGATTGCTGCCACAAGATCTGCAGTGAATGGGGAGCTGCAGGTCAGGCTGAGGAGTTCTATCACTGAGCTCTGAGTTCCCATCTCTTGCAGGTTTAGGAGCAGTAGAGACCATAGGCCCCTTCAAGAAGGGGTTAATGAGCAAGGCTTGCTTATACACAAAGTGCAAGAGCCCACGGTTAAAGGCTTATGGCGGCAAGAAAGCCTCTCTTCACCCCTGCCCACGCTGCCACAGCTTTGCTGCTCCATCTTCTACGCAGGCACTGAGGGAGAAGCTGTACCCACAAATTTAACACTGCCTTCCAAAAATCCGTGTACCCGTGTCATCTTACTCTGCATGTATTTGCATGGCCAAAAAAAGAAAGGGGGACCACCCCCCCACCGAAAGCCACACAACAACAACAAAACACACACAAAAACCCCAAACAAACAAAAGCAAACAAACAAAAAACATCAGAAAAAGATGTTGAGGTGATGGCCAGTAGCTGAACAGTGCAGCCCAGCAAGGATGAGGGAAGCATTTGGCTTTGGGACGGGGAGAACTGCAGTTCACAGCGTCTGGTTTTTAAAGCTTTGGATTTGTTTCTGTTCTTCTCAGCATGCTGAAAGCTTTGTTTCTGTAGTGTTTCTGAAGAATGACTAAAAAGCAGCGTTAAATTCTTTCAGGACAAGTTCATTGTGTCTGACCTGGGGAGGGGGGAGTGTTTTCTTCTTATCTCTGAAGTGCATTTTAAATGACAATTGAAGAAAAAACAATAAACAATGAAGGAGACAGAGCTATTTCTGTCATTTGATATTCTGCTTTCTGTCCTGTGTGCACATTCTGTAATTTATCATAACGTTTGCACTTGCATAAGGTTAGTTCAATGCCGGGTGTAAAATATTTATAAATTAGCTCTACAAAGTGATTTTTTTCAGAGGTGTGTAATGTGTGCACAAAGCCACAGACAGAGGCAAAGCCCTTTTCCCTGGCATCCTGACGGCTGGGTGTCAGAGGAGTCGTCTTCTATCAGGGAACGGGATATTTTTGTACAAAATTCAGCTTCTCTCAAGCTGGCTTGCTCGGTGCCTGGTGAAAGAAAAGTAGTGAGGGATAACATCTCACGAAGAAGAACTGGAAGAGCATCCCCTTTATTTTCAGTGTTTAAATTTAGTACCTTTTGGATTTGCTACATGAAGAACATGAGCCTGATGGCTAAAACTGAGCTTGCCGTAACACTTTATTCAAATTGCCGTTCGGCTTGTTCGCGTGGGAAGGATCAGGTCTTCTGTTGTTTTCTGGGCGCTGAATTGCAGTCCTTGTTGTAGTGTCTGATTATAAAGTCACATCTCCCAAGAAAGGCATTTTTGTCTGGTAAAGTGCGGAAGGCCGAACCCTTGAGAGCAACGCTGTCTGGCCAGCTGGGTAGCAGTTGGAGACACTTGGGTTTTCAACGCTTTGCCTGCTGGTCTGCAATGGTATCTGATGGGGGCTGTTTCAAGATAGTTCTTGACAATTTAACTATCAAGATTCTGATGCCTGTTATGGTTTACAAATGGGCCATTGAAAAAGGTTTGGGGGCAGGCTATGTTTTCACAGGGAAAGGGCTTACTTTTTTCCAAGTGTTGTCTACAACACTTGTGTCTCTTGCACCAGAGCTTTGTACAGGCAGTAGCCACCCATGGCATCCCCAGGTGAGGATGCCACATGGTTCCTCAACCATGGTATATCTAGATCACCTGAAAAACTTGAGGGACATTTTGTGACTTGAAGCCGTGCTCAGAGCATGAGCCAGCCCAGCTCCTCATCCTGTTGTCAGGGCCCCAGCCATATTTCCAGCTTCCACTGCTGAGGGAGGAATGTTCACATCTCCTGCTGTTTAGGTAAACATAATTAGTTCTGACTTTTTTTTTTTTGGAAAACACACATTGCGTGGTGAGGTTTTATTGGCAACTAGGTGTTTGCTTTTCCCTCATGAAAATACCAGCACAGTCCCTTGGTTTAAGAAACAAGTTTACCGGGGAAACACAGCATATTGCCATCTTCTGAAGTTACCTCAGACTCGCCTCAGCATCAGAGGTTGCCTCTTCATGAAATGTCTTTGAAAAACAGAAAATGTATTTGACAAGATTGCAACCTTGCCACTTTGGCAGTGCTTTTTCCTGTTGTGCTGGGCTTAACGTGCATTTTCTTACACTGCTGGTTAACAACATTCAAAGTCTCTTAGATTGTATCTTCTAAAGCTGTTTCCATCAGTGTCCTGGGGTTTTGTTGTTGTTCATGAACAACAAAATAGCTGAGGTGAGTTACACTTTCTCATACCATATCCAGTCTTTTGTGTGTTTTCAGGTTTTCAGAATGCTGTTGAGAAAGAAAAATCAAAATATTCAAAATTTCATTATTCATCTACTTCAGAGACTGTTTTGGAAAGTTTCCATCACAGACCCCACGTGAAGTTAGTGGTGAGCGTTAAAAATGAAAAAATATTTTTAGCACATGATACGTTTATCTCAAACACTGGCCTTACTGCACAAGGACTGCTCCATTTCAGACCAGTGTTTTCAAGCAGCACACACAGCACTGCCTGCCAGTATCAGTACCTGCCCCATTTCAGAAGACACATGAGATGTCCATCACCCATCCCTGAGGTCATCCAAGCTTCATTTTCCAGGAAGGTTTCTTAATACATTTGGGGATCCTTCAGTCATGTGTTAAGTATGTTTTTTGTCCCCTGGGGCTTGCTTGCCACAATCCCAAATGCCCAATAATCAAGCTCTAACAAGTCTTCTTCCCCACTTGCTCTATTTAATACCATCTTATCAGTAGGATGGCCTTCATTTTTATTTACTCTGTGAACACTATAAGAAGAGAATTATTATTTTCTCCTCTTGAAGAAGTAAAAAATGTTCAGGATCAAAGTCAAGGTGCTAAATTACATGGAAGCACTGTCTGTGGACTTGTTCACTTTATTGCATACTCCCAGCACGTGTTTTGAACACGCTTATTTTGAGCATAAGAGGATGCAACACAAACCACCAATGCAGTCTAAGGATATAGTTAATATTTTTATTCAAGTACAAGAATGAATACCTTTATGAACAGAGCAGTTGTAGGCATGGTTAGAGTCCAGCAAAAGCTCCATAGCTCCATAGAAAAAACACCTGTAACACAATTTTCTGTGACGTATTTGGTGTGAATTAACCATCAGGTTTCATTACCGGTAAATACCCTGATGGTGGAAGAGGGAATTTTTGAAACATGGAACTTGGAACATTTAACAGCGCTTGGGAGAAAAGCAGATTGTTCAAGTATGGACAGCTCTCTGTAGGGCAAGCTGGTTTTAGAGCTTTATAAGCATAATGAGTTAACTGATGTGTTTTGAAACTCTCTTCAACAGGAACGGGACTGTTTTACTAGCAATTGTGAACAACTTTGTTTTGTAACTCAAAAACTGTGTTTAGTTACCCTGTTTTTGTGGATCGCAGTTGTGAGAGGATTCAGGACATAGATGTCAAGGGAAGCTGCTAAAACACATGCACCCAGGGAGCAAAACTGTAAGGCTGTGGAGATGTCTTGTGCCCTTTTTCATATTGATTGTCCAATATAAGTTTGCTTTTCACATTACAGAATATCGATAGTTTTACATATTTGCTAATGATAGAATAGCTCATCTGTGTTTAACAGCATGAATGAATAACCCAACTCCTATGCAACGTCAGCCTCAATTAAACATAATAAGGCTTTCGTTAGCAGATTGCATAGATCTCCATTCCTTGAAGTTTTTAGAACAAACATCTTGACAGGCATCAATAAACAGAGTTACAAAAAAACCCAGAAGCTTTCTGGTGATGTTGACTTCTTCTGTGAAGAAGGATGACCTCCTGGGCCAGGATCAGGAAGGGCCCAAGCCACTAGGCTGCAGCCCAACTACACTCACCAAACAAACCCAGGGTTTCTCATCTGTCTTAGTGTGCTCTTCCTTACACATACACTGAGACTCCCAGTTACTATTTCATGAGTGACTTTACTACCAACGTCTTCAAAGTCAGCACATCGAGTCTTATACTGATTTAGGATATTGAGTGCCTTCCTCTGCCTGTCAATCTTCAGTCTGTTACGTTTTCCAAGATGTGCAAGCAATAAGCGTACTGGGTTTTTCCAAGAAAAAAAAAAAATACTGACAGGTATTTTAAGAGTTAAGAAAACCAAGTTTTCATAGCCTAAAAAAAAAAAGTAATTATTGCTAATGAAACTTTCAAATGAGAGTAAAACACACCAGAGCAAAGCACTTTCACATCAGCATAGGACATTACGCTGCCATTTCCTTACTCTACTGAGAATCTTCAGGCTTTGAATTAATGAAGATTGTGGATGTAATAGCAGGAGTTTGTAGTCTCTGGGTTGGACTGTATTTTTCTTTTCTGCTTTTTAATGGATGTGGAAAGATTGCTCCAATTAGAGCTCTAATTTAAAAAGCACACACTGTAAGAACTGAAAATCAGGAGAAAACCCTTTGTCGGGCCAGATGCTTTCCTCATAAGTACTTAATTGATGCTCACATGCGCCCATAGGCATCCCTTTAAAAGGAAAAAAAAAAAAGTGAAGTATAGGTGAAAAGGTCTTAAAATTCCTTCAGGCTCCTTCAGGCTCCTGGAACAATGTCTGGAGCTGTGGGCAGGAGCTGATCCTATTGTTTTGCAGTTCTGCCTGTTGTTTCTCCTGGTCATTAGTGATCATGCCTCTCCAAGCCAGGGAGCTTCAAAGAGCCTTCAGAAGCCACTCGGCGTTTTCCTTGAATTG
>JAAGNO010004402.1:30582-41454 GCA_033439905.1 Ceryle rudis | reverse complement strand
GGCACTGCCAGTTTGTATTGATCCCTTGCTAAACCATGACTTAAACCCAAGTCCATTTACTTAAAAACAAATCCAGTTGTTGCCATCTGACAGAGGCAATTGATTTGTGAGGTTCTTCCCTGCTTCTTTGAAATTATTTGTTTTCAACAGAAATCAGTATGGATTTATAGGTACTCTCATTAATAGTTGGTAAATCTAAAATTCATGTAAAGGTCACTGAAGGATAAAAAACAGGTGTCATACAAACATTTATGCAAACATTAATGCCTCACAGATAAAAGCATTCTTATTCATAGCAAGCATCATCTCATAAGCTTGTCTGAAACATTTTCAGGTTCTTTTTCTTGCAAAGAGGGAACTAGAGTGATACTTTTGGAAACCAGATTACAGATGAGGCATATTGCTCAAGATAAATCCATGTACTATCAGGTTTCCTGTAAAGCTTATGCAACAGGTTTGTGATCTTACACAAACTGTTGTCACACTGCGTGTGTAATGGCTTTGTATAATACGAGTCTGATGCTATGTCTACAATTTATAAAGGAGAGCTGGATAATCCATAAGCAAAACAGTAAGGGCATTAGAAGTTAAATGAAAGACTGATGGCTACTGATGGATTACTCAATTTTGGGTTTTGAAACTCCAGAGGCACTTGCTTGCCCTGTGAACTGGCATCTGTCTTTCAAATAACCGGCCGGGGTCAGGCATTAAAGCAAAAGCTTTGTGTGAACTTCCTTGCTGCAGAGGGATTCACATTACTGAATTAGGTATGGATGTTTACTTTCTTGTGTAGCCCATACAGATAGTGCGGGTTATACAATTCTGGTAATAATCCCAGTCCTTAATTAGATATTTAAATGATGACTGTGCATTATGCATTACTGTTCTCTGCATGTGAGTGGGGTGCTCTGTACGTGCCTTGCTGCCTGTGTTTTTCCTTTTCCTCCTTTTTCCTGTGCTTTCCAGGCACGTGGCAGGGCAATTTTAAGAATTAACTGAGTTAAGGAATAGGAAAATTCTAAATGGCAGATTAGTATCTCTAGCAGAGTAGTGCTGTGGCTCTTTATGCAGTGGGAGGTGGCAGCTTCCTGGTAGCCCTTTCACAGAAATGACCATCAGGAAGGAGCCCTCCCCTCTCCAGCCAGGCATAGTGTTTAATCCCACGAAGAGCAAAACTCCTGAAAAGTCTAATCATGTTTCAGGCTTTTTCTGATGCGTTGCCATTTAGTAATGAATACTTAACACATTAACAAACCTGCATGCTAAGGTATTGAAGAGTATTTCTAGATCAAAGACTGTTTAAAGGCTGCTTCAGAGTTTGCCTTTCCATCCTAACTTGTATCGTGCTTCACGGAAGTTAAGTCTCAGGTGGCTCATTTAGATGCCCTGTCACATCTTCTTGTTCACTAAAAGAAGAAAATACACACTAATTTTGATTTATTCAGCCAGAAGTCTTTTGTGCATGTTAGGCAGTTACATCTGTAGTGCCTGATGTTAGCAATGTAAAAGGAGTGGTGAAGATTTTGCAGGGGCATTGTTCCCAACAAGAAACGTTTCTGTATTTACTTCAAAGAGTGCTGCCTGGTTGTGTGCTTCAAAGAGTGTCACCAATGAACACATCGAATGACAGGCAAGAATAGCACCTCAAAAAATTGTTTCTGCTGTGGACCAATTTGGTGAGTTGGAAAATAGCTGTAGTGGAATTTTGTACTGACTGGCGGATTGTCTTCTCCCCAAAATGAAACCGTGACATCCTTCATTTACTGTGAGCTGCTACACTTACTACCTCTAAGGAGGAATGAGTTCTCCGTTTTTTGACCTTAACACTTTTTTTTTCCCTTAACAATCTTTTCTCTACTTTCATTTTCTTTTTGGTCTACCTGTTTCTCCTCCCCCTTCATGCAAAAGAACATTAATCATTAACATTTTTACAGGTGGCTGAAAAAGTGTCTTTTCAAAGCTGCTTTTAGCTGAGGTATAAATATTAACTAGGTGATCAATCCACCAGTAGCTGCAGGACTGCTTTTTAAATACTACTTTAAGTACCAGTTTTGCATTTGAGGGGTAGTAGTCTGCTGTTACGCACTCGGAGGTGTTCTATCCATGGATAATGGACCTGAAAAATGAACAGCAATATTAAGTACAGAAGTGACATGATCTCAAAATAAGTATACCAAATGCTGGTATTAAGCCTCCTTCCATTTAATATAGCCTTGGGATGGTGCCTGGAGCATGGGATCATCTTTAGTTGAGTTGTGAAGCCCAAAATATTTTGCTGGAGGTACTGGACCCTTTGGAAGGGTCACACGTGGGTGACGCTAAAAGCAAAACTATGAAATTGGTTTTCTTTGTTAACTCTCCCTTATCTCTTGAAAATGGTTCGGGAATTCCAGGATAAACCCCACTTCATTAGGCATGTTGAAAACGTGTTGTGAGAAATGATCTCTAGTTACCAAACTGCTAACGGAAAGCAACAAGGGAAGACTTAAGAGGAATAAACAACTTTTTAAAATAATAAATACTCTTATCCTATGCTGTTTTTTCTTTCTGCTCTCTTTGCTATGATCACGTAGTCAGCCTGGTAGGACTAAATGTTGTATTGCAATTTGAATGTGGAGATGCCTTAAACATGTACCAACAGCTGTCCCGAGGAAGGGACATTGTAATCAGTGCGGCAAGTGGTGGTCCTCTCTATCTCTGCAGAGACAGAGAGATGGGATATGAATCAGAAAAGCTGAAGCAGAGAAGCTTGTCATATTGATGACTTAAGATGGAGACCAGAGAGGGTATTCCACTGGTGTAAAAAAAGAGGAAGATGCATTAGATTTACTGTTAGATTTAATCCTCAGCCAACTGCTTACTTATGCTGCTGTTATGGGACATTCTGAACAGCAAACCAAAGTGTGATATTTAAGCCAACAGAAAGAACAGCAAGCAGCTCTTCTCAGGCCATGTTATACGTTTATAATGTTTTTGTTCTTTTAACACTGGCATTAGAGCTGTTGCTCACCACTAGAAAATGTCAGCAGTCGCAACTGTGAAGTTATTGAGGAGAGTGTTTCAGAAATAAACCAAATGTAATACTTTCAAATGATTTCTTTGGGGAGGGGGCACTGATGCCACCTTTTCTGAAGAAGAGATGTTTAAACTCATCTTTGTAGAAGATTGGGTTTTTTCCATTTAGAAAGCAGTGTTTCCTGCTGTCGGTGAAGAATCTCAAAATCCAGAATCCTGCTCTGAATCACAGACAGGCCATGTCAGAGATAGTCAGTGACACGAGGAAAAAGTATCTCGCAGGCTAAGCACAAAAATGTTGGAAACTGAAAGATGCCTTTAGGGAAAATATCCCCTGCACTCCATAGTCCATATTCCCCAACCCTCCTTTGAGGAATAAACCAAATGTTTTCTGTTTCCTTAAGTAAATTCAGACCCAGGTAAGCAACCACGCTGGTTGCTTCCCTTGTTTTGGAGCTGTCAGCTGATGGCACATGTCTGTGCCTGCAGCAAGATCTCACTGCAGCAGCATGTCTTGGGTTGGTCAGTGAGGGCATGGCGAGGAATGATGTAACTAAAACTCCAAACATATGGTGAGTTTGCGGTCTTTTTTTGTTGTTGGGGTTTTTTTTTTCCTAAAAAAAACGCAAACTCGCTTTTGTCCTTTGTAGCTGAAAACTAAGAGGACAGTGATTAGAGCTTTTACCTAGGACAAAAAAATTAGTAAAGCTGCTTTTCTGGTCATTTTATCTAATAGCAGTAAATCTCATTGAGCAGAGTGCATCTGTTCTCACAGATGCAGCTATAGACTAACGAACTTCTGATGGTGCTACCAGCACTTTAGACCCAGGTACCAGGGTCTTTTTGCTCCTGCAGTAGTTACATTTTAGTGGGTGAATCTGTAAAGATTGAAATATCACATACTGGCTTTTCATTACAGTCAGGTAAATGGGCTATACCTTGGCAAAAGTATGGTAATTCTTTATTTAATGAAAAGAAATGGCTTCAGTTCTGTTCCATTTCTGGTAATACGTGATCTTCTAAATGTGGTGTTATGAAAAAGTCTAATCCCTGCATTAAACACTGGGGTGGTTTTTTTTTTTTAAATTTATTGCCTTGGTTTTTCAGTATGAGTATTCCTCTCAGGCTATTATTTTTAGATGCTTAAGACTCTTGTTTAAAAATAAAATTACATAGCTTGGAGTTTTAACGCAGCCAGGTCAGTAAATAAGAATCATTTTTCAGTGTTCCCATCCCTCCATCTTCCCCATCTGGAGCTTCTGAATGGGTCTATATTTTTGTTGTCCCTTACTGATCAAATTGTCCTTTGTTATTTTACCCATTACAAAGGGGTGAGGGAATAGTCCAGACGGCCTTTATTGTCTTCATCCTGTTCATGAATGATTCAAGGAATGGTATCCAGTTCCTGGAAGCTCTAGGGCTTCATTTTTAATTTTGACTAATTGTTTTCTTGAAATAATGAGCAGTGATGGCTTCAGAAAGCACAGCCTTCTGGCGCCCAGATCATTAATGACTCACTGTATCTCTAGTAATAGTTAAAAATATGCTTCACCACAATTTTAAGAAGCTCTAGTTGTTTTGCTCACAAAGGATGTGTAACGTATCATAGGAATAAGTGATATTGTATTTGCATGTAATTTCTTATTCATGCCCATTATGAGAAACAGAATCTGACACAAAAAAAATAATAGCAAGAAAAAAGGAGTTGCATTGGAAGACTGGTCCAGATGGAAAATATTGTCTGGGGTGTTTTTTTAACGTGGGCACTGACCCTCATGGCTCCCCCTTGTCCCCTCTACAGTGATACAGTGCAAGTACCACTCCATGTTTTTGAGGCTCATCTGTAGTGGGAGCACTAAAATGTAGTCCCCTGTTCAGGAAGACTTTGGCTTTCTTGGAGATTTTGTGGTGGAAATTTCACCGCGCGTGTTCTTCAAGAGCAGTTCTGGAGAACACGTTAGCTGTCCGGGGGATCATGCAGGAGAGGTTTCCAGCAAGGAAGACCCCTCGTCACTTGTCTCAAGCAATCCGTGGGCAGGTCTGTTCTCATCCACACTTGTTTTTCCTCTTGAGAGGAGGTCATGTAAGGCCTTGCACTGTCTGAGCTTCAAATGCATTCATGAAGTTGCTGCTAAGGATTGACCGTTGAGTCTTTTAAGCCCAGTATGTGACTGTGCTCTCCCAGGTCCACCTCTCTGTCCAGTGGGGCAACGGTTGTCCTGAGCAAACACCTTTAGGCTTACAGCCCCCTCATCCAAAATGTTCTTTCCCAGGTGCCAGTTAAACTTGTGGTCAAGACCTTCCCACAGTGTTAGCCGCCGTGTATACTCCCCAGTGCCTGTGACACCCCAAAGGCCAGCAGTAAGAGACTGGCTATGATTATTATCTCCTTTTGGAGAAAGTCATCTGCCACAAATAGCACACACAAAAGCTAGTCAGAGATCATATGGATGGCAGAGCTTGATGCAGAGAGGTTATCACATCAAAAGCAGGAGCTTTGGCACGGTTTTCACAATTTTGGGGTGATTATGTGATGGGAATGGAGAAGAGCTTTGTATTCTCACAGGGAGCATTGACTGGAAGGAAGCTTGGAACGGGAGGCAAAGAAGCGTTGCCCTGGTGTTTGTTGCCCTACTGCACCTTGCTGAACAAAGTTTGGTGCCTGTAGGTATACATTCGCGGGTGCGTATATACAAATTGTGTATATGCAGAGACATCTTTCTCAGTCTACGTCAGCTTTTGCTCTTAAGAGACCCCAAAATACAGACTATCCGAGTCAGAAAGTGGTGGTGAACCATGACAGGGAGTGAGGCATAATACAGAACTGCTGGGAGAGTTCATTGTCCGAAGTGCTTGGGTGAAATGAAGTGTAGGCATGCTTGTCATCGGGTATAGCTCTGCAGGCATATCAAATTCACCTTTTTTCAACCCCAGTGGTGTCTCAAGTCTGTTGTAAGGTGAAAAAGTTGCCTGATGTTA
The DNA here is from genome assembly GCA_033439905.1 of Ceryle rudis. Taxonomy (NCBI): domain Eukaryota; kingdom Metazoa; phylum Chordata; class Aves; order Coraciiformes; family Cerylidae; genus Ceryle; species Ceryle rudis. The sequence continues at coordinate 35,460 of JAAGNO010004402.1, read as the reverse complement.
CAGGGAAAACTACAAAAGTCAAGGATATGCCATCCCTAGTGCAGTGAAGGACAGCTCTTCTTGGCAAAGGGAAGAAATGTTAGGCAGACTTTTGCTAGCTATGTCAGACACTTTGCCGTTGGTCCTCCCAAAGAGATTACATATCTCTGAACCTGTTTTTTCGGTTTGGTGACATTGGGGTTTTTTTAACCATGTCCAAAACTGCTGTATCAGAATTTCCACAGATCTGATGAGATAAGATATAAGAAATAGAGAAGTCTGTATTTCGATCTATTGAATGGCCTTTCCAGCCTTTCTTCCCTCCATCATTTGCAGTATGATGTGAAATCATATTGAGAAGAGCAGTGTGATAAGCTAAACCCAGTAAGGTTAAAAACCAAAAAGCCACGTCTAATGTTTTCTGTACCTATTTTACTGCTTAAAATTCAGTGGTGGCCTGAAATCTGTATCAATCAATCCCTTGGCAGCAGCACAGGATTCAACAGCATGTTAGAGGAGTTTCTTCTGGAAAGCATCTCCAGGGTGATTTTCAGCAAGGATGTGTCGTTCTGTTTTTATAAAGCACCGAAGATGTATTTGATTTCATTGTGTGTCTGACTGGCTTTGTTCAAAGTTGTAGTGGAAGTTACTTTTTTGGTAGTTCCTCTCTTGTTGTTACTTTTTCTTGTGCAGGGGATGCCCCAGTGTCTTCCCCTACTCTGCTGCCACAACAACAAACCCAAACAAAAACCTATCACTGCCACCACATTGGTTTGAAATGAGAAGCCGAGGCCTGTAATGTCAAGATAAGGTATTTTATCAGCATTTAATTACAGCCCTTTGTTAAATGGGTGCATACAGAAGTATGCATTAAATGGTAATGCTGAGTTCTCATCAAGGACTTGTTTATTGGAGCATCAGTCAAAGGAGGCTAAAAATGCCATCTTCACTCCCCATTTATTTTAGGAGCTCATTATAGCAGAAATACCTTTTCCATAACCCCGGGCTGATATTTTAGAAAATATCACCGTAGTAAAATTTCCTTTACGTGTCTACAACTTGTTTCCAAAACTGTTAATTGAGCCTGTGGGGAGGAAGGCTGTCTAAATGTAAAGCTGCTTCCCAGCATACTTTATCTTAGGATAATCCTTTTATCCAAGGAAATTGAGGCACATTTTATAGCATCCAGCAGTACATTACCAAGCCTACAGTGGAGCAGAATGAATGCAATAAACCCAGCATGCCACCGTATCCATTTTTCTTAGCACTTTTTAGCTATTTATCAAACTTTGTTTTCAATTTATGAGTGAATTTAGTCCTCCTGAAAATGAAACACCGCTTTTGGCTTTGCATCAAGCAGAATGCAGGCAAACTCACGCCAGCGTTCACCCCTCTCTCTTTGTCTGCAGCGCGGGCGATGCATCGTCTTCAACTCTTCCTACAAAGAGTTTGTCAGGCTCTGAGAAATTAATCGTTACAGTTTTGTGGTAGATACAAACAGCTAACGGGAGTCGAACCCAGATTTGCCGATTAATATAGATAAGATGAGTTTATTTATTTTTTAAATCTCTGGAGGGGAGGTGGAATGATGCTTCAAAGAAGGAGTCATTTGGATTTTGTAAACCTCTCTGAGCATTGTCTGTGCTGTAAAGGCTTGGGAATGAAGGGACAGCCAGGGGTGCAAGTGTTGGATAGTCAATGGAAATCCCTGTTGGGCATTCAGCGGTGATTCAGATAAAAGCAAACTTAAAAAATGGGAGGAAATAAACCTGAAAATTAATTTTTTTACTGCTGCTGCAAAATCTTTGCTAACTCTTGCCTCCTAACCTTGAAGAAAGGTGCAACAGACATTGAAAAATACAATAGGCTTTAGCAGTGTGAAGAGACACGTTAAAATCCTGCAGGCAGGGAGAGGAGGCAGGCATTCCCTGTTCTTACTGCCATTTTTTCCTTTATATGCAGGCCCCTTTTTTGCCCTCCTAGCCCCCCAAATAGTCCAAATCTTTCCATACAATCTCCACTACCTCCCAGCTCCCCGGTGAAGGGGAGTTGAAAAGCAGGATATTGAAACCAGAAACAAGTATTTTTATTACTACAGTGCACAGTTGGTCCTGGCTCTGTTCGTGTCTTGATCAGAAGATGGCAGAAAGATCATCCATCGGTACAAACCCCTAGGCTTGCAAAGGTTAAAAGGGTGTAATGCTTTGGTGGTTGAAAAGAGAAGAAACACGTGCGTTTTGGACACAGGTCCACTCACAAATTTTATTATACTTCAGGGCAGCCGTCTAAACCCAGGCAACAGCATTTGGTATTGCTTGTCCTCCTCCTGTTCCCTGCTTTCTTGAGGAAGGGGGTGGCTTTGAGTTTTACAATGCTGCTCTCCATCTCCCTGCCTTAAATCACAGCAGCATTCATCTTTCTTTTATCTGTGAGCTGCTACGTGACTTGGTTTTTCTTCTTCCATTCAAAAGCTGCAGTGACAAGACGCAGAGGGTTGTCACTGTGCCCTCATGGCCATGACGTGCCAGGCCAGCACAAGGTGCATGAGGCAAGATCCTCGGCACTTTGGTTGGCCTCAGTCTGCAGGAACAAGGAGGAGGTGAAACGTGTCCTATTTCTCACGGTCCTAAAGCAAGAGTGATGACCTTACATCTGCCAAGGGGAACTGGTCACAAATCATTCATTTTGTTGATGCAGGAGAACAGGGCTGTGGCGTTACAGATTTACTACCAATGAGAAATGTGTCCATTCTGCTAAATGCTGATGTCCAAACTGTGGCTGCAGACCAGAAAAGAAAGGTTACTGTTGTGCAGAGGAAAAAAAAAGCGAGATTTCTCCTCTGCTTCAAAGAGATGGAAAGCTAAATGAGCCCTTCACATCATCTCCATTTTCCCCAGGAGAGGTGGTTATGTTCTTTTATATTTCATTGCCTCCTTCTCCCCTTGTTCATGGGGAGGAAAAGAAAGAGATAACCAATTAAATATCTGACGTGGAGGTGCTGCAGCCTTTCTTTGTGCAGAGGTATCTCTGATTCTCACGTACTTATTTTCATATTCAGTTTTCATATGCTGAGCAGATCACTTAATTGTTAAATGGCTGCTCTGCAATTCAGTTATGGAAATGATTTCCTTTTCAGTACCACTTGCCCTTGAATTGAGAACAAGAGGTCAACCAAGATTAGATAATTTTTCTTTTAATCTTTTCTCTTTCTAAAAAAAGATATGGTTCAACATGATGCCTGTCAAGAAGACGGTGAAGTGCTGTGCGTTAAAGCAGTCTTCATGGCAAGGCTGGTTTTGGGATCATGTTGGGAACTGGTGTCCTGATCTGTTCCGATTAGACTTTCAAAGAGATGAGTCCAGGTGTGGGGCATCGACTGTAGTGCAGAGTTTGTATTCTATTGCCTGTATTCATTTCTGGGATGAATTTTGAAATTGCAGCTTGCATAAAACAATGCTGTAATATTAGCTGAGGCAAAGAGAGCTGTGTGGGCAGAGCCTACGGCCCCTTGACTTCAGTGGGATTCTGCACAGGCATAACTGTCCTCCCCCACTGATCTCCTTCAGGATTGCACCTACAGTTTCAGCTTTCAATTGTGAACCTTTGCTTTTCCTCTTACGCAGGGAAAGAGGCTGGGGGGGGGGGGGGAAGGAGTTATGTATCATGCAGCAAATTTTAGCAACAACATATTCTGTGTTTTTAAAACAAAAAAAAACCCAAAAAAAAGGCACAGAAAAAATGCAAATCTGTAGCTTCTCCTTTTTATTTCGGCAGAGAGCTGTATTCCTCTGGTGTCTCTCTGCCAGCATCTAACACTGATATTTTAGTGCATTTGATCCAAAGGTCACTGAAGTCAGTGCAGAGATTCCCGCTATCTTTAGTGGGCTTTGCACCACACTTAGCAGGAGCTGCTGTTTTGCTGATAAATCCAAGCGCAATGCCTGTCCCGGGGCGTTGGAACACCAATAGCAGCAGTGTTGGAGGGGCTGTAGAACAGGCTGCACCGCAAATACGTGGCTGCCCTTCTTTCTGTGGAACATTTCTCATGGCAAATTGAAAGAGAGCAGTTTGTCTTTTAAAAGGAATGAGAAAAAATGGTCAAAAATTAAATAAACTTTTTTTTTTTTTTTCTAATTTGGCTTTTTTCCCCTTTTAAGTTCATACATTCGAGTTACTAAAAAGAAACAAGCGTAGTTATTTTGGTCCTGCTGAGAATACACGTTTGCGGTGGCAACGTAACTCTGAGTAGCCCCTTTTGTTCCCATAAATTCTATTTTTGGACCATTGGGATAGTTATAGATAAATGCTGTAAAAATAGAAAAAAAAAACAACCTGTGTGGCCTGAGCACTTTGTCTTGTTACATTTTTGAAGGAGAACTCAGCTGAATGTATGCTGAACTGCAGGCCTATTTTCAAGCCTTTGGTACACTCTTTATGTATTTTTAGGGGAGTCCTTCTGCCCAAATGAGAGTAACTTTTCACTCTCCATTTAGAGCATTCACGTGCATATTAGTTTTTTAGCATACTCCTGTGTAATGCTGCCAGTATTGAGTGTGGCTTGGAGGCTCTTGTTTTGCCGGGCTTTGTGCTCTTCCTCCTCTAGGTGAGCAAATAGATGCCTCCTATCGCTGTGATGTTATAAACACAGACCCGATAGATGTGCATTAAGTAGATGCCCTTGAAAAACTGGTAAAAAAAAATCCATTTTGTGGGCACAATGTATTTGTTGTAACTGGGTCATACTGATTTAAGAGCTTAGGTGCAAGAATATGGGGACTTTCTGAATATGGAACTTTTTGAGGGCACTGTTTGTCACTGCTCGGAGACATGAACCAGTGGAGGATTTGTATGGTCTTTACCAACTACTTGCAAAACTTGCAGCAACCAAAATAAGCACTG